>SJYV01039104.1:1437777-1567407 GCA_006410875.1 Neotragus pygmaeus | reverse complement strand
TGGGAGGGATTGGAGGCAAGAGGAGAAGGGAACGACAGAGGATGAGATGCCTGGATGGCATCACTGACTCGATGGACAGCAGTCTGAGTGAACACCAGGAGTTGGTGAAGGACAGGGAGGCCTGGCGTGCTGCAATTCATGGGGTCGCAAAGAGTCGGACACGGCTAAGTGACTGAACTGAACTGAACTAAACTGAAGGACTGACTAACATACAGAAGCTTAATTAAGATAATACCATCCTAGAAAGGAAGTATGCTTACTCAAATTTGCAGAAGGGGTGGGAATGTGAGACAGAAAGGTAACATGAGAGGTAGAGATGAACTGTTTTGACTTTCATTAAATGATGCAGCAGAGTTAACATCTATATGAATCGGAGGTTAAGTTCAAATAAGTGAGATTAACAGAAAAGGCTTACATTCAATTTTATGTGTGTACTTTTTTCCTGATATACTTTTAATTCTTCTGGAGAAGGGCAAACTGAAGGAGGGAAAGAAATGCAGTAATCATGTATTCTTGGTCTTTTACTACTTATTTTCCATTTTAATTAATATAGTATTGAACCATGCTATTTAACTTATATGCAGAGTACATCATGAGAAATGCTGGACTAGATGAAGCACAAGCTAGAATCAAGATATTTGGGATAAATATCGATAACATTAGATATACAGATGACACCACCCTTATGGCAGAAAGTGAAGAAAAACTAAAGAACCTCTTGATGAAAGTGAAAGAGGAGAGTGAAAAAGTTGGCTTAAAGCTCAACATTCAGAAAACTAAGATCATGGCATCCAGTCCCATCACTTCATGGCAAATAGATGGAGAAACAGTGGAAACAGAGGCATACTTTATTTTGGGGGCTCCAAAATCACTGAAGATGGTGACTATAGCCATGAAACTAAAAGACACTTGCTCCTCTGAAGAAAAGTTATGACCAACCTAGACAGCATATTAAAAAGCAGAGACACTACTTTGCCAACAAATGTCTATCTAGTCAAAGCTATAATTTTGCCAGTAGTCATGTATGGATGTGAGAGTTGGACTATAAAGAAAGTTGAGCACTGAAGAATCGATGCTTCTGAAGTGTGGCTTTGGAGAAGACTTTAGAGAGTCCCTTGACAGCCAGGAGATTCAACCAGTTAATGTTAAAGGAGATCAGTCCTGAGTGTTCATTGGAAGGACTGATGTTCAAGCTGAAACTCCAATACTTTGGCCACCTGATGTGAAGAGCTGACTCATTTGAAAAGACCCTGATGCTGGGAAAGATTGAGGGCAGGAGGAGAAGGGGATGACAGAGGATGAGATGGTTGGATGGCATCACCAACTCAGTGGACATGAGTTTGAGTAAACTCTGGGATTTGGTGCTGGACAAGGAGGCCTGGTGTGTTGGACACCACTGAGTGACTAAACTGAGCTTAATCCTATACTGTTATTTCAAATATTTATTAAGTACTTAAATACTTTATTAAGCACAAACTATTGCTAATTACCTGGCATACATCATGTCATGTGGCTCCTAGTTGACAACACTGCTTCTCATATCAAATAGAATTTCATATAAATTATAACATTTATTATACATATGTGATTCCCTGGTGGCTCAGACAGTAAAGAATCTGCCTGCAATTCAGGAGACCCTGGTTCAATCCGTAGGTCAAGAAGATCCCCTGGAGAAGGGAATGGCAACCCACTCCAGTATTCTTGCCTGGAGAATCCCATGGACCAAGGAGATTGGTGGACAATAGTCCACGGGGTCACAAAGAGTCAGACACAACTCAGCAACTGACACTTTCACTTTTTCATATAATGATAACCACTCTTTTTAAATTCTCGGGCAATTAAGAATTTCCCAGAGAAGTTCATTTATCTCCAAAATTAGATAAGAATCATATGGCTGGGGGCGGTCCTAAGATGGCGGAGGAATAGAATGGGGAGACCACTTTCTCCCACACAAATTCATCAAAACAACATTTAAACGCTGAGTAAATTCCACAAAACAACTTCTGAATGCCGGAAGAGGACATCAGGCACCCAGAAAAGCAGTTCATTGTCTTCAAAAAGAGGTAGGAAAAAATATAAAAGACAAAAAAAGAGACAAAAGAAGTAGGGAGGGAGCTCCGTCCCGGAAAAGAAGTCTTAAAAAGAGAGAAGTTTCCAAACACCAGGAAACACTCTCACAGCCGAGTCTGTGGCGAGCCTTGGAAGCACAGAGGGCAAGATAACAGGGAGGAAAAATAAATAAATAATTAAAACCCGCAGATTACAAGCCCAGCAGTAACTCCCGCAGCAGAGAAGCAGTGCAGATGCCTGCATCTCCCATTAACAAGCAGGGGTTGGGCAGGGAGGGGCGGGCTGCATTGCTTCTTAAGGATCGGGCCCAAATGCCCCGAGGGTAACCAGAATGTACTAACTTGGGCTAGCAAACCAGACTGTGGGATAGCTACCACGTGAAAACCTCTAATTTAAGACACCACCAGAACCATGTACAGAGCAAAGAACAGAACAGAATTAGCTGAATGCAGACCATCCCCCTCCAGTGACAGGCAGCCAGAGCCGGAAGGGCCAGAAGGGGGTAATCGCAGCCCAAAAGACATTATCTACCAAACGACAAGCAGGCTCCTTTGCTCACTAAAACTTCTTGGGGTTCTGGACAGTCATCATCCACCTAAGAAGGGGCTCCAATTGTATATCCAGAAAACCAAGCAGCAGGGATGGGAGAGGTAATAAGTCTCAGCAACCACGCTTGCCAAACACCTGAGCTACTCGGACCAGTGAAGGGCACAAAACGCAGGCCCAACCAAGTCTGCGCCTCTGAGGACTACCTGAGCGCCTGAACCTGAGCAGCTTAGACCTGGGAGGTACATGCAGCCCAGGGCTGGCCTCAGATGGTTCCCGGCAGAGCAACCTAGAGCCTGAGCTGTGTGCGCCGTGAGCAGAGGCAAGCCCAGTGTGGCTAAGACACTGCGAGCACATGCCACTGTTATTTGTTTGCAGAGTCCCTCCCTCCCCACAGCACGACTGAACAAGTGAGCCTTAAAAAAGTGTCCACCACTGCCCCTCCTTGTGTCAGGGTGGAAATCAGGCACTGAAGAGACGAGCAAACAGAAGAACTTAAAACAGAGGGAACCGCCTTGGAAGTGACAGGTGCAATAGATTAAAACCCTGTCGTTAGTATCAATTATATAGGAAGGGGCCTATAGATCTTGAGAAATATAAGCCGGACCAAGGAACTATCCAAAAATGAACTGACCCCACACTGCCCACAACAGNTTACTCTCCACTTGTGGTGCACGGAATTCTCATTGCAATGACTTCTCTGATTGTTGAGCATGGACACTAGGATGTGTGGGCTTCAGTAGTTGAAGCTCCCGGGCTCTAGTACACAGGCTCAGCAGTTGTGGTTCATGGGCTTAGCTGCTCCACAACATGTGGAATCTTCCCAGACCAAGGATAGAACCCATCTCTCCTGCATTGGAGGTAGATTCTTTATTACTGAGCCACAAGGGAAGCTTTCTGTCTGAATTTTTTATTAACTATACTTACATAACACTTGAGAAGGATATTGGAAATCATCAATGAAATGGGAGGCCATGGTTACATTTATAGTTAATGTTGTGTATCACATTTATGGAGGATTTTCTATCTTCACATATGCTTGACTTGGCTGGCTCACTGGTTATATATAGTTCTTGAACCATTTCAATCCTGCTTTAAGACTATAAGGAAGTGAACTTAAATATTTCACATGCCACACTTTTAGCAATATATATAAAAACATAAAAGGGTTTATTCCAGGACACTGAAATACCATTCCAATTTCTTTTATTTATTCCTTACACTGATGAAATTCAAAAACATGTGGAACCATCAACTGCTCCTGGCAAATTTATATGGCTTTAGAAAACCATCATTGAATAAGTTATTCTATTTTTAACTAGAAATGCTGTGCTACGGCCTATAGCCTCAATTTAAAGAGTTCAGTTATGCCATTGGAATATTTGGTATTTGTGTTGCAAAAAAATAACTTTTTGTTTCTTTGTTTTCCTTTCAGTTGTCCTAACACAACCATATTTTGTGGAATTATTTCATGGTAAGTAAATGCACAGGCCACTCATTTATAAAAGAGGATGTCAGTGAATTCACACACTCTAGATATGTGCTGTCTTCCAATCTGCAATAGTGGAATTAACCAGTTGGGGGGTTCTCATCTCCAAAAGATAGGGTGCTTGGAAGGGGAGTCTAATGAACACAGGAAGGCTGTTTTAGTGAACATAGCTGAGTCTTTTTCACTGGTTAGGCCCCTAGAGGTTTTTATTGTTTAATTCCCCACATGGAGAAAATCATGTTCCAAAGATATTGTGCCACGAGCATCTAGGAAGGGCTGAGTAAACAGCACTGGCATTAAATATTTGTGGTGGGTGCATTTCTATAAATAATCAAGTTAATGATTCATTCAAATCAGTCAAGAGTTGAATGAGAATGAACTGCTATAAGAGCTTGACATTGAAACCAATTTGAATAACTTTTAATGGATAATTCTTTATGGAGCTGTTTCTCTGCTCTTCCCTAGTAGCATATTGGAGATCTCCTGACCTGGGGGGCTCACCTTCCATTGTCATATCTGTTTGTCTTTTCATTGTGTTCATGGGTTCTCAAGGCAAGAATACAAAAATAGTTTGCCATTTCCATCTCCAGTGGATCATGTTTTGTCAGGCCCCAACTATCAGGGACATGCCCTTCAGCAGCCCCACATATTCAGATGACATGCCCAGTGCCCTTGTTGTCCCACTGAGATGATGCTGTTAAAATGTTGCACTCAATATGTCAGCAAATTTGGAAAACTCAGCAAAGGCAACATGACTGGAAAAGGTTAGTTTTCATTTCAATCCCAAAGAAAGGCAATGCCTAAGTATGTTCAAATTACCATACACTATCATTCATTTCACATGCCAACAATATTATGTTTAAAATCCTTTAAGCTAGGCTTTAGCAGTATGTGAACCAAGAATTTCCAGATGTACGAGATGGGTTTAGAAAAGGACAGAGGAATCAGAGATCAAATTACCAAAATCTGCTGGATCATAGGAAAAGAAAGGGAATTCTAGAAAAATATCTACTTCTGCTTCATTGATTATGATAAAGCTTTGGCTGTGTGGATTACAACAAGCTGTGGAAAATTCTTCAAGAAGTGGGAATACCAGACCACCTTACCTGCCTCTTAAGAAACCTGCATGCAGGTCAAGAAGCAACAGTCAGAACCACATGGAACAATGGACTGGTTCAAAATTGAGAAAAGAGTATGTCAAGGCTCCTTGTATATTGTCACCCTGCTTCTTTAACTTAAATGCAGATTATATAATGAAAACTTCCACAAGCGGGAATCAAGGTTTCTGGGAGAAAGGTAAACAACCTCAAATAGGCAGATGATACCACTTTAAGGGCAGAAGTGAAGAACTAAAGAGCCTCTTGATGAAGCTGAAGGAGGACAGTGAAAAAGCTGGCTTAAAACTCACCATTCGACAAACTAAGATCATGGCTTCTGGTCCCATCACTTCATGGTATATAAAGAGTAAAAAAGTGCAAACAGTGACAGATTTTATTTACTTGGGCTCCAAAATCACTGCAGATGGTGACTCAGTTCAGTTCAGTTCAGCTCAGTTCAGTTGCTCAGTTGTGTCCGACTCTTTGCAAGCCTATGAATAGCAGCATGCCAGGCCTCCCTGTCCATCACCACCTCCAGAAGTTCACTCAAATTCATGTCCATCGAGTTGGTGATGCCATCCAACCATCTCATCCTCTGTCATTCCCTTCTCCCCTTGCCCCGAATCCCTCCCAGCATCAGAGTCTTTTCCAATTAGTCAACTCTTGGCGTGAGATGGCCAAAGTATTGGAGTTTCAGCTTTAGCATCAGTCCTTCCAATGAACACCCAGGACTGATCTNATGCAGCAATCCCACTGCTGGGCATACACACCAAGGAAACCAGAATTTAAAGAGACACGTGTACCCCAATGTTCATTGTAGCACTGTTTATAATAGCCAGGACATGAAAGCAACCTAGATGTCCATCAGGAGATGAATGGATAAGAAAGCTGTGGTACATATACACAATACAGTATTACTCAGCCATTAAAAAGAATACATTGGAATCAGTTCTAATGAGGTGGATGCAACTGGAGCCGATTATACAGAATGAAGTAAGCCAGAAAGAAAAACACCAATACAGTATACTATGTATAACACATATATATGGAATTTAGAAAGATGGTAACGATAACCCTGTAAGCAAGACATCAAAAAAGACACAAATGTATAGAACATCTTTTGGACTCTGTGGGAGAGGGAGAGGGTGGGATGATTTGGGAGAATGACATTGAAACATGTATAATATCATATAAGCAACGAATCACCAGTACAGATTCGATGCAGGATACAAGATACTTGGGGCTGGTGCACTGGGATGACCCAGAGAAATGGTATGGGGTGGGAGGTGGGAGCGGGGTTCAGGATTGGGAACACGTGTACACCCCTGGTGGATTCATGTTGATTTATGGCAAAACCAATATAGTATTGTAAAGAAAATAAAGTAAAAAAAAATAAAATTAAAATTAAAAAAAAGAATCGTATGGCTATGATTTATTAAAGAGTTTTAAACCACAATATCACCTGCTTGGTCAATGTAGGCAAGCTATGTGCAAATGCAATGAATTTTTCTTTTAATGAAGTGATTGCAACATCAAAAATTAGCTGAAGATTATTCTATATATTCACTAAACATATGATCTAATTAAAGTATATAAATTATTAGAGGTATCCTAATAATCGGTAGCATGTCAAATGAAGACACCCTATCTATCATTAGAAAATAAAGCTTGTAATGACCTTGAGTGAGAGTTATCAAAAACAATTCAGAAAGAACTAGTGTAACCAGAAATTTTATATTTTGAGAGAAACAGAGATTATAACTGAAATTTGTACAATATTATGTTTACGACATTTAACTAACAATAAATAAGGGCAGGTTTAGAAGTCTTCCTCAATACTGAAATTACTTAGGAGGCAGAAGAAATTTTCATTTTTAGAGCAGTATGAACTCATTTTCGTTGTTCAGTCTAGGTGGATTCTTTACCAACTCAACTATCAGGGAAGCCCTAGACTGTTTCCCCAGGAATCTTAAAAGCTCCCCTGATAAAGTATTTTTTTCCTTTACTGATTGCCCTTATCAAATTATTCATCATTAAAAATAAACATTTGACTTATCATTTATATGTTTAAAAACAGTAATATAAACTAAATCTCGGAATGAACCTCCCAGCAAAATGTAACAATATATTTTCTTTGCCGTTCCCCCAAAGCTCTCAGTGGTAGCAAATGAAATAACGTGTGCTTCTGCCTTTAAAGTCTTAACTACCCTGAAAATATTTCCAAAATCCAAATGATGAGTAGATATCATTAAAAAAGCAACAGTAACACTCAGTCATGTGTTCTCTAATGAAATACCTGATCCAATAAAAGAATGGTTGACAGAAAATAACTTAGATAAAACCAGTCTTTAATGGATGTAGAACACTGAAAAACCGGCCATGGTATTTTTTAAGTTCAAAGGAATTTGTAATGATTTTCTTCTTCATGAACAAAAAGTCTTCACTATCTATCTTACAAAAGGTAGAGCTACTTTGAGTTCAACTAGTTGCCTATATGAGAGGAGTGGAAAAACGAGAAGAGCATAAGAAAGGAGGATGTTTGTAAGAGTAGAAAACAGAGGAGGGGGAAAGAGAGAGAGAACAACAGAGAGAAAAGGAATGAGAAACATTTTAACTTCTTAGGCTATAGGCAATTATTTGTGATGCCCTGTCACCCCTCACATATCAGATGTCAAAATGTATACACATCCTTACTAAACCGTATTTCTGTATAGCCATCTAAAAGTAGATGGTTTGTATTGTATTGGCTTGGTTTGTATTGCAAATCACTAGATGAAATTGCCCTATTTTGTACATCTATACTATTAATCTTTTAAATGCACAATTTTTTTTCCTGTATTTTGGAACCAATAACTTTTAGGTCTCAAATATTTTCAAAGGCTTTGAAAAGCTAGTAAGCCCAAGGTATCTGTAAGAGTCAAATGGGTAAGGCAACCTTGCTAAAACTATTTGGCTATGGCCACTAAGCTGCCTTTAAACTGCTCATCTTGGAAAAATGTTTAGTGTTTTCTACTACTTGTTTTTGAAAATATTTAAGGCAACTGAGTGCTGATCTTAGAATATCTTCAAGATATACACTTCTTAGGGCCTGTTTTAGGATATCACAAGTTTTATTTTAATATTTTATCTAATTATTCATAAGAAAATAAAGGCACACTCATTATCATGCCTGCCTACCAAGTCTACCTTGACTTTTAGAGCCAACCTCACACAATTTGTTCATTTTCATATAATTCTTTCCATCTTCTCACTGAAATAAAAGTACTGTTAGTAACAGGAATTAAATAAGAGGAACAGAGAACAGAAATTCATTTGGAAAATGCAGTCATTACAGTTACTGTTAACAATAATACACAAATAATTTGAAATATACATAAAAATAATTTTGCAGGATCCATGGCTCTGTTCTCACAGTAAATGATTACTTTTGTTTTAAATATCAATAAGTTGTGTTAAATTTTAACTCCACATCCTAAATAAATAACAATACTTTCTATAGTATCTTTTACCTAAGCTATCAATAGTTTTGGAGAAGGAAATGGCAACCCACTCCAGTACTCTTGGCTGGAAAATCCTATGGTCAGAGGAGCCTGATAGGTTAGAGTCCATGGGGTCGCAAAGAGTTAGACACAACTAAGCAACTTCACTTTCACTTTCAACTGTTTATCCAAAAAAAAAAAAAATCAAGTATCACTAAAATATCCAGAGTTTATTTTATATTTGATCTTCCCAAACCTCAACACCAGCTCTCCAGGATACCTGACATGTTCCTCATCTTTACTCCAGATGATACTAACAGCCACACTCCTCTTCAAACCTTTGTTTAGAGGCCCAGCTTCACTTCTTGATAAAGACTAATAAAATGAATTTGTAACAATATACTACTATTTGACATATAACAATACCTTAAGCTAGGGTTTGCATACATTTAAATGTCTTCAGGAGGCAGGAAAGTATCACAAACATACTAAGTAGCCTAGCATAAGACTGAGATGTAAAGAGCACAAATTCCAAATAATCTTTACAGTAATTAAAAACATTCTTAAAGTCAAATAAAACTTCTGCTTCATCAGTTTTAAGACCCCACAGTAACCCTTAATATTAGCATGTTAACTATGGAATTTTCTTATGTTTAGTTATTAGTCTGTAAAGAGATAAATAGATTGAGTCAATAGAACGATAGAATGAGGAAATGATTTTGATGAGAATGCTTGTTTTTGTCCTCTCTCTATAGACTTCTCCAGGAAAGAATACTGGAGTAGGTTGCCATTCCCTTCTCCAGGGGATCTTCCCAACCCAGGGATCAAACCCAGTTTTTCGCATTGCAGGTATATTTACTGTCTGAGCTGCCAGGGAAGCCCTGAGAATAGTCACTCAAAATTAAATAGATAAATAACTGTTCTGCCATTGAGTGAAACCAATTCTGACTAGAGGCTTATTGCATGCAAGGGATGGTGAAAGCAAAATAAGCATTTTACAGAAAAACAAAAGAAAATTAAAAAGTATCATTTCCTAATACTACTTGAGAAAGACAGTTAAGACTTTTTGAAACACCTTACATATTTCCACTAAGACAAAAGAACACATGAACATGTAGCTGGAAGTGTTCTTGGTGACCATTGGTTCAAATGTCTAATTATAGAAAAAAGAAAAGAGACCCAGAAAATAATTTCACATAAACAAAAATAATTAATAGGACAAATAACAAAATTCTCTAAGATTCTTTCCAGAACTTCTCACTCTGTAAGGGAAGAGAAAAATAGTTTCCTAATAGCTGCAATTAATTTTTTCCATGTATTGTCTCAAAAGTTGCAAAAATACATCATGCTCTAATTAATACAATGAATTATATCAATGTTTCATAAACTGCTACCACTGGACCTTCAGATGTCTTTGGAGTTAATCTCAATAATTTGAGAGTTACTGAGTTATATTGTAAGAGGCATTTATGAAAACTATCAACTTTCATATCATTTAATTCACATCATAACCACTGTACAGAATACAGATGACTCATTAACAACATGGGGGTTAATCTGCATGTAACTCACAGTGGGCCTCCATATTCACATGGTTCTTTTGCATCTGTAATTCAATCAACCACAAACCATATAGAACTATTTATTTACTACTGAAAGATATATAAGTGGACTCTACATTGACACACCATCATCAGCCAATGTTCTCCAGTTCACAGGGATTCACTAATGAAATACAGCTGACCCCTGAATAATGCAGGTTTGAACTGCATTTTGCCATTCTAAAAATGCAATGTAATGGTATGTCATTGCTTTAATTTACAATTTCCTGATGACATATGATGTGGAACATCTTTTTATGTGCTTGCTGTCAAGCAGTTGTGTCCAACTTAGTCACTCAGTCATGTCTGAGTCTTTGTGATCCCATGGACTGTAGCCTGCCAGGCTCCTCCATCCATGGGGGTTCTCTAGGCAAGATTACTGGAGTAGGTTGCCATGGCCACCTCCAGGGGATCTTCTCAACTGAGAAATCAAACCCATTTGCCATCCATACATCTTCTTTGGTGAAATTTCTCTTAAGATTTTTGACTTAAAAAAAAATCAAGTTGTTTTCTTCTTGCTGAATTTCAATAAGTTTTTGTACATTTTGGATAGCAGTCCTTTATCAGATGTGTCTTTCACAAATATTTTCTCTTGTCTAGGTCATTTCTTCTCATTTTCTTGAAATTGTTTTTCACAGAGCAGAAGTTTTTAATTTTAATGAACTCCAACTTATCAGTTATTTCTTTCATGGATCATGTCTTTGGAGATACATCTAAAAAGGCATCACCATACCCATGGTCATCTAGATTTTCTCTTATCTTCTAGGAGTGTTATAGTTTGCAATTTTAGTTAGATACATTTTGAATTAATTTTTGTGAATGGTGTGTAAGGTCTGTGTCCAGATTCTTTTTTTTTTTTTTTTTTTTTGCATTTGGATTTCTAGTTGTTCTAGCACCATGTGTGGAAAAGACCATCTGTGCTCTATAATACTAGATTTCTTCTCTGTCAAAGACAAGTTGACTACATATTATGTGGATTTATTTTTGGTCTCTCTATTCTGTATCACTGATCTACTAGTTTGCTCTTTTAGTAATATCATATTGTCTTATAAAACATATATGATTTTAGCTTCATACTATCTGTCTTATCGGAGAAGGCAATGGCACCCCACTCCAGTACCCTTGCCTGGAAAATCCCATGGACATGGAGCCTGGTGGGCTGCAGTCCATGGGGTCGCAAAGAGTCGGACCCGACTGAGCGACTTCTCTTTCACTTTTCACTTTCATGCACTGGAGAAGGAAATGGCAGCCCACTCCAGTGTTCTTGCCTGGAGAATCCCAGGGACGGGGGAGCCTGGTGGGCTGCCGTCTATGGGGTCGCACAGAGTCAGACACAACTGAAGCGACTTAGCAGCAGCAGCAGCAGCATCTGTCTTATAAATTATATATGATTTTAACTTCATACTATCTTTCTTCTCTGCTGAAGATGAGTTGACTACATATTATGTGGATTTATTTCTGGTCTCTCTATTCTGTATCACTGATCTATTAGTTTACTCTTTCAGTAATACCATATTGTCTTATAAATCATATATGATTTTAGCTTCATACTAAGACTTGATATAGGATGGCATCAGTCCTCTGACTTTGCTCCTTCCCTTCAACATTTATTGGCTATCCTGGATTCTATGCTTTTTCTATGCAAACTTAGTAATTAGTTTGTCAGTATCTTAAAGTGACTTGCTGGAATTTTGATTTGGATTGCATTGAATCTATACATCAAGTTGGGAAGAACTGACATCTCAACAATATTGAGTCTTCCTACCCACAAACATATCTTTCCATTATTTTAACCTTTTTTGTTTTATTCAGAGTTTTCTAATTTTTCTCATATATATTTTGTACTTTGTTAGATTAATATCTAAGTAGTTCATTTGGGGGAGTGCTAATATAAGTGGAGGTGTATTTTTAATTTCACACTCCACCTGTTCACTGCCAGTATACAGGAAAACAATTGACTTTTTATTGAATGAAAGAGTCTTTAAATACTCTACTTTAAAATTTTCAAAAATTTCATACATATGATTTCATGTAATCCCTTACTAACTTTTCCCCCCTTCCCCCATATTGCTCCTCCCTGCTTCTGACTCCCTGCTTGTAACTACTAGTTTAACCTCTGTATCTGTGAGTATGCTTCTTTTTTGTTCCATTCGCAAGTTTGAATTTTTTAAATTCCATATATTAGTCATATCATCATACAGTATTTGTCCATCGTGACTTAGTTTACTTAGCATAAAAATAGAAGCAGCATATGACTTACCAATTCTTCTCCTGGGTATAACTAAAAAAATTTAAAAAGATACACACACCTTGATCTTCACAGCAGCATTATTTACAATTGCCAATGTGTGGAAGCAACTTAAATGTGCATCAACAGATGAAGGGATAAAGAAGATGTGGCATATATGCACACACACACACAATGGAATATTACTAAGACATATAAAGAATGAATTTCGCTGTTTGCAGCAACATGATGGACTTGGACAGCAAAGTATTAATATTTGGACTTGAGTATTAATTCTGTATCCTACCACTTTGCTATAATTACTACTGATTCCTGGAATGTCTTGGTTGATCCTTTTTAATTTTCTTCATCAGTTCAGTTCAGTTCAGTCTCAGTTGTGTCCGATTCGTTGTGACACCATGAACCGCAGCACGTCAGGCCTCCCTGTCCATCACCAACTCTCGGAGTTCACTCAGACTCATGTCCATCGAGTCAGTGATGCCATCCAGCCATCTCATCCCCTGTCGTCCCCTTCTCATTCTGCCCCCAATCCCTCCCAGCATCAAAGTCAACTCTTCACATGAGGTGGCCAAAGTACTGGAGTTTCGGCTTTAGCATCATTCCTTCCAAAGAACACCCAGGACTGATCTCCTTTAGAATGAACTGGTTGGATCTCCTTGCAGTCCAAGGGACTCTCAAGAGTCTTCTCCAACATCACAGTTCAAAAGCATCAATTCTTCGGCACTCAGCTTTCTTCACAGTCCAACTCTCACTTCCAACTGGAAAAACCATAGCCTTGACTAGACGGACCTTTGTTGGCAAAGTTATGTCTCTGCTTTTGAATATGCTATCTAGGTTGGTCATAACTTTCCTTCCAAGGAGTAAGCATCTTTTAATTTCATGGCTGCAATCATAGATGACCATGTTATCTGCAAACAAATAATTTTATTTATTTCTTCCTTTGTAATCTTTATACCGTTTAATTCACTGTGTTATTTTATTAGACCTTACAGTATGATGTTGAAAAGTAGCAGTGTGATTGGATATCTTTGCCTTGTATTTTATCTTAGTGGGAAAGCTTCAAGTTACTTACCATTAAGTATTATGTTTGAACTTAAGGTTTAAATTGTATATTCATTCTTTTCACTCAAATTCTAATTTTTATTTTCAAACTAATGAAAAACTGGAGGACATAAAAATTTTATTTCAGCTATAAATAATTTTTTATATAATCAGAAAAAGTTTTCTTTAGAGAATGGAAACCAAAGAAAATACAACCTAGTTCAAAGCTTATATGAATTTATTATTCTTATATGTAGGCTGTAATATGGTAAAAATTCCACAGATAATAACAATTTGGCAGCACACTATCATAATGACCAAGGGAAATAAAGTCAGAAACAGATTTTGTTCACCTGGACTGCTGACCTAATTATTAACACATAAAGCCTTCTATGGTGGTTCAGATGGTAAAGACTACCTGCAATGCAGGTGACCTGGCTTCAATCTCTGGGTTGGGAAGAGACCCTGGAGAAGGAAATAGCTACCCACTCCAGTATTCTTTCCTGGAGAATCCCATGGACAGAGGAGCACAGTGGGCTATAGTCCATGTGGTCTCAATAAGTAAGACACTGATGCAAATAATACTTTCACTTCACTTTCAAGGATTTAACTATGTAATGACTACTCAGAAAGCTGGAAGAAAGGGACTCAAAGCAGAGTGGGGCCCTCTGCTCTTACAATTGAAGATTATTTCCCAGTAAGCAGAGATGTATTTAAAACTCAGTATTTTCATCTAATCTTTCAGTTAAATACGTACACAGTTGTAATACCAACGCCAAAATTGAATGCTTTTTACATATTTAACTACATTATATTCATCCAAAGTACTTGTATTTAAGATGCCTAAGTATCATGAGTATGTAATCAAAGGAAAATAAACAAGAGATAAAATATTTATAAGAACACCATTAATATATACTTCCCCTTATGATCATAACGGGGTATCTGATGTTGAACATGTCTTATCTGGTGTTGAACATGTCTTCCTGCCATAAAAAACTGTTGTTGTTTTAGTCGCTAACTTGTGTCTGACTCTTTGTGACCCCAAGGACTTTAGCCTACTGGGCTCCGCTGACCATGGAATTTCCCAGGCAAGAATAATGGAATGGGTTAACATTTTCTTCTCCAGGGAATTTTCCTGACCCAGGGATCGAACCAAAGTCTCCTGCATTGGCAGGCAGGTTCCTTACCATTGAGCCACCAAAGAAGCCTATAAATAACTGTAGAAGTAGACAAAAATATATGTTACAACTTGCTTCAGAGATTTTACAACAGATAGCAAGCACAGTACTAAGATTCTTAAATCCTGACCTCCATGATTACCTGGGCTTTCTGCTAGAGATACTTTCTGGTTGTGGTATGGGAAGAGAATGCCTAAGTGGAACAAAGCAGTATCACTGTATTAAGACAGAGACTGGAGCTCAAGGCTAGTGAGTTGGATGAAATAAGTGAGGAAGATTACTGGAAAGAAGTGAAATGTGCAGTATAAGACCTCCACAAATCTGCATAGAGAGCCTGCCTGAGATTTTGGCTTAATATCAAGAAGAACTTCTAGAGTGAAAGAATCTAAGTGGCCAAGCAAAGAACAAACACTGGAGAAAGAGAAACTACTAGAGCATGCAAATGGCTCCAAATGACTACATGATTTCAAAGGACTAAGAAAGACTGTAGAATAATCAAGACAAATGAAAGACCCTGTAAGAACCACACCTTATATGTAAATCCAATACACCTCCAAATTTAAAAAGCTTTAAAAACAATCTCTAAAAGGAACAACTGATATGCCAACAAAGGTCCATCTAGTCAAGGCTATGGTTTTTCCAGTAGTCATGTATGGGTGTAAGAGTTGGACACTAAAGAAAGCTGAGTGCTGAAGAATTGATGCTTTTGAACTGTGGTGTTGGAGAAGACTCTTGAGAGTCCCTTGGGCTGCAAGGAGATCCAACCAGTCCATCCTAAAGCAGATCAGTCCTGAGTGTTCACTGGAAGGACTGATGCTGCAGCTGAAACTCCAATACTTTGGCCACCCAATGCAAAGAGCTGACTCATTTGAAAAGACTCTAATGCTGGGAAAGTTTGAAGGCAGGAGGAGAAGGTGACGACAGAGGATCAGATGGCTGGATGGTATCACTAACTCAGTGGACAAGAGTTTGAGTAAACTCCAGGAGTTGGTGATGGACAAGGAGGCCTGGCGTGCTGTGGTCCATGGGGTTGCAGAGTCGGACATGACTGAGCAACTGAACAAGAAAATTAACTGCTAACATAAATAGCACCCCAAAATTCAATAATAAAAGAAAATAACAAAACCTAGATGCTCAACAATGTAAGATTGATAATGTCTAGTATAAAATAAAAACTACTAGAACTACAAAGAAAAAAAAAATTCTTTAACCAGAAGATAAATCCAATAATAGAAATAGACCTAGAAATCATACATATGAAATCCAAAGTTAATCCTTCCTTTGTGTTCTTTGAGTATTCTATACTTTCAGGTATCATTCATATTTTATTTCTAATATTTTCATTACATTCTTTTTAGTTACCTGCCAAAGCTGGCCAACTTGTCTTTAATTCNGCTATCTAGGTTGGTCATAACTTTCCTTCCAAGGAGTAAGCATCTTTTAATTTCATGGCTGCAATCATAGATGACCATGTTATCTGCAAACAAATAATTTTATTTATTTCTTCCTTTGTAATCTTTATACCGTTTAATTCACTGTGTTATTTTATTAGACCTTACAGTATGATGTTGAAAAGTAGCAGTGTGATTGGATATCTTTGCCTTGTATTTTATCTTAGTGGGAAAGCTTCAAGTTACTTACCATTAAGTATTATGTTTGAACTTAAGGTTTAAATTGTATATTCATTCTTTTCACTCAAATTCTAATTTTTATTTTCAAACTAATGAAAAACTGGAGGACATAAAAATTTTATTTCAGCTATAAATAATTTTTTATATAATCAGAAAAAGTTTTCTTTAGAGAATGGAAACCAAAGAAAATACAACCTAGTTCAAAGCTTATATGAATTTATTATTCTTATATGTAGGCTGTAATATGGTAAAAATTCCACAGATAATAACAATTTGGCAGCACACTATCATAATGACCAAGGGAAATAAAGTCAGAAACAGATTTTGTTCACCTGGACTGCTGACCTAATTATTAACACATAAAGCCTTCTATGGTGGTTCAGATGGTAAAGACTACCTGCAATNATAACAATTTGGCAGCACACTATCATAATGACCAAGGGAAATAAAGTCAGAAACAGATTTTGTTCACCTGGACTGCTGACCTAATTATTAACACATAAAGCCTTCTATGGTGGTTCAGATGGTAAAGACTACCTGCAATGCAGGTGACCTGGCTTCAATCTCTGGGTTGGGAAGAGACCCTGGAGAAGGAAATAGCTACCCACTCCAGTATTCTTTCCTGGAGAATCCCATGGACAGAGGAGCACAGTGGGCTATAGTCCATGTGGTCTCAATAAGTAAGACACTGATGCAAATAATACTTTCACTTCACTTTCAAGGATTTAACTATGTAATGACTACTCAGAAAGCTGGAAGAAAGGGACTCAAAGCAGAGTGGGGCCCTCTGCTCTTACAATTGAAGATTATTTCCCAGTAAGCAGAGATGTATTTAAAACTCAGTATTTTCATCTAATCTTTCAGTTAAATACGTACACAGTTGTAATACCAACGCCAAAATTGAATGCTTTTTACATATTTAACTACATTATATTCATCCAAAGTACTTGTATTTAAGATGCCTAAGTATCATGAGTATGTAATCAAAGGAAAATAAACAAGAGATAAAATATTTATAAGAACACCATTAATATATACTTCCCCTTATGATCATAACGGGGTATCTGATGTTGAACATGTCTTATCTGGTGTTGAACATGTCTTCCTGCCATAAAAAACTGTTGTTGTTTTAGTCGCTAACTTGTGTCTGACTCTTTGTGACCCCAAGGACTTTAGCCTACTGGGCTCCGCTGACCATGGAATTTCCCAGGCAAGAATAATGGAATGGGTTAACATTTTCTTCTCCAGGGAATTTTCCTGACCCAGGGATCGAACCAAAGTCTCCTGCATTGGCAGGCAGGTTCCTTACCATTGAGCCACCAAAGAAGCCTATAAATAACTGTAGAAGTAGACAAAAATATATGTTACAACTTGCTTCAGAGATTTTACAACAGATAGCAAGCACAGTACTAAGATTCTTAAATCCTGACCTCCATGATTACCTGGGCTTTCTGCTAGAGATACTTTCTGGTTGTGGTATGGGAAGAGAATGCCTAAGTGGAACAAAGCAGTATCACTGTATTAAGACAGAGACTGGAGCTCAAGGCTAGTGAGTTGGATGAAATAAGTGAGGAAGATTACTGGAAAGAAGTGAAATGTGCAGTATAAGACCTCCACAAATCTGCATAGAGAGCCTGCCTGAGATTTTGGCTTAATATCAAGAAGAACTTCTAGAGTGAAAGAATCTAAGTGGCCAAGCAAAGAACAAACACTGGAGAAAGAGAAACTACTAGAGCATGCAAATGGCTCCAAATGACTACATGATTTCAAAGGACTAAGAAAGACTGTAGAATAATCAAGACAAATGAAAGACCCTGTAAGAACCACACCTTATATGTAAATCCAATACACCTCCAAATTTAAAAAGCTTTAAAAACAATCTCTAAAAGGAACAACTGATANGATTTCAAAGGACTAAGAAAGACTGTAGAATAATCAAGACAAATGAAAGACCCTGTAAGAACCACACCTTATATGTAAATCCAATACACCTCCAAATTTAAAAAGCTTTAAAAACAATCTCTAAAAGGAACAACTGATATGCCAACAAAGGTCCATCTAGTCAAGGCTATGGTTTTTCCAGTAGTCATGTATGGGTGTAAGAGTTGGACACTAAAGAAAGCTGAGTGCTGAAGAATTGATGCTTTTGAACTGTGGTGTTGGAGAAGACTCTTGAGAGTCCCTTGGGCTGCAAGGAGATCCAACCAGTCCATCCTAAAGCAGATCAGTCCTGAGTGTTCACTGGAAGGACTGATGCTGCAGCTGAAACTCCAATACTTTGGCCACCCAATGCAAAGAGCTGACTCATTTGAAAAGACTCTAATGCTGGGAAAGTTTGAAGGCAGGAGGAGAAGGTGACGACAGAGGATCAGATGGCTGGATGGTATCACTAACTCAGTGGACAAGAGTTTGAGTAAACTCCAGGAGTTGGTGATGGACAAGGAGGCCTGGCGTGCTGTGGTCCATGGGGTTGCAGAGTCGGACATGACTGAGCAACTGAACAAGAAAATTAACTGCTAACATAAATAGCACCCCAAAATTCAATAATAAAAGAAAATAACAAAACCTAGATGCTCAACAATGTAAGATTGATAATGTCTAGTATAAAATAAAAACTACTAGAACTACAAAGAAAAAAAAAATTCTTTAACCAGAAGATAAATCCAATAATAGAAATAGACCTAGAAATCATACATATGAAATCCAAAGTTAATCCTTCCTTTGTGTTCTTTGAGTATTCTATACTTTCAGGTATCATTCATATTTTATTTCTAATATTTTCATTACATTCTTTTTAGTTACCTGCCAAAGCTGGCCAACTTGTCTTTAATTCCTTGCAAATTTTAATTATAATTATTTTAACATTTCATTGGATGATTTGATTATCTGGATTTCCTGTGGATCTGTTTCTATTGTCACTTTTTCCTCTTGGCTTTTGAGCCTCAGTTTCTGAACACCTAATATATTCAATAGACTGTTGGAGAGTGTATATAACGATTATACAGATATTTTTGAGGCATTGGAAAATGTTTTTTCCTCCAGAGAGCTGTACTGTTTTCTGCCATGCAAGTAGAGACAGTGAAAACTATTACAAATCAAGACTTATTATTTGTCACAGAGCTTCAATTTGGGGGACTACTTGTATAATTCTGACTACACTTAATTTTAGGGTATAGCCTTATATAATGAATGACCCTTAGAAAATTGACATTTACCAAGACAACTTTTTATTTAGGTCTCTCTAAATCAAATTTTTGTCTTCTGACATCCTTGAAGCTGCTGAAAGCTCTGCTCAACTTCGTAGCCTCTCATCTACAGATTATGGAACCAGTCATTGATTGCCTCAAAGGAGGAATCGGCAGACTATGTCTATAAAAAGCTGGATAACAAACATTTTAGACTTTTCAAACACAAAATTGAATATACTATATAGGCAATCACACAGCAAGAGAGTTATCTCCTACCCTGTCCTAATTCATTTTCATGGGGAGTGCCTTCCCAATGGTCACCATATTTTGTGCCCAGTTATCATATGGCAGAGACATTGTCCAGATGAAGAGTGACCAGCATGAGGGGAGAGGCCGGGTGGACAGGCAGGCATGGAGAATAAGGAGAAGGAGCTCCACGATCAGTTTAACTTTCTACTTCACTGAAACTGAGATCTCTGTACATGCTTCTCTTTCCTTTTGGAACCCAGCCAAGTCCTCTTAAGAAGCTTGTGGATTGGAGTCAACTCACTGGGCAACCACTTCCCAAACTGAAATTCTAGGTTGCTGGCAGTTACTAAAAGCAGAGTTCTTAACTTTTATGTGGAGGCCAACATGAGCCACGAGCAACAGCAACCGACAGTCATTGGCTGGGAAGATAGGGCTGAGAGTAGACAGGGGGTGGGGGCGGTAGGGGGGTTGAGGAAGATGTTCCCACTTGGTCTCCATGGCTCACAGGGCTGGGCTGCTTAAAGGCACATATGGGTTGTGCAAAAAATTGGCAGCAAGCTAAGTATGCCTTAGAGGTTATAGTTTGCCAACACCCAATTTAGAGTGAACAAGGGCTCCTGATACCAGACTATTCACTTTATTTCCTTTTGTAAGATGGTAATCCAGAAAATTTTTACAGCCTGGGTAGCTTTCTGATTTTTCAAATATATTTTTTACATGTATGTGAAGATTTCCTTTTTTCTCAGTGGAGGGTTTAGTCTAAAACAGCTTTTCAACCTCACTCTACTGACATCTTGGGTCATATAATTCTACGATGCAGGGGACTCTCTTATGCATTGTATTATAGGATGTGCAGCAGTTTGACTGACCTTTATTCCAGTGAATAGAGGTCTCTGATGGCTTTTACTTCTACCAATTTAACAGAAAACCACGGTTACAGACAGCCAACTGTACTAAACCACTTTATATAAGGCAGTTGAGCACTTATAGATTTGGGTATTCATAAGGCGCTGAAACCAGTCTTCTGTATTTACCAAGGGATAAATGCAGAAGGATTATGTAATATATGCTGAGCCTAGTAATTTGTATATAATGAACTATTTAGAGAGCTAGGAATGTTCCTAAAATATGCAAAGATACAAAAAATAAATAATACTTCAGATATCAATAACTAATAAAATTATTAAAATCAATATATAATTTAAACTACACATGTTTCTTAAGTGATTACCTGTTTATGAATATTAAGTGATTACATGTTTATGAATTTTTCTAAACTTATTTTATATGATAAGCATATTTAATCTTCAGAATAATCTGAGGAGAGAGGGACATTATTGTCTTCATTTAAACTATGCAGAAAATGAAGTGCAGAGACGTTAAGTAACTTGCTCAACACTGAGAGCAGGTAAGTCACAGAACCAGGAGTCAAGCTGAGGTAATCAGTCACTAGAGTCTGAGCTGTCATCATTTGCTATTTTTAAGGAATGAAGTTTAATAATAAAAATGTGCTTTAAATTTTTGGTTGCAAGGATTTATCGATGTGATAAATTTTACTGGATTAGTCTCTATGTTTCTCTTTGGGGTTCTTTTAATACTTGTTAATATCTCTTTTAAAAAGTTTGAAGGCAGAATTCAGTTTAAGATCATTTTATTCTGTACTTAAGTTGAATCATGTTCATAATAATAAGATTTTGAATTATATGCACATGTATTTAAAATTTCCCAGGAGGAATTTAGTATAGAAGTCATAAAATATTTTGACAGTAATGATATTTAACTACCATTGTTGCCAAAAAGTAGAATATGCAAAGCTGGAAAAATAATACAACATTTAACAATATGCCTGCTATAACTGAGCAGTGTAACACCCTAAAGGGATTTAGGTCATAGATACAATTACTAGGTGGAAATTCACTATGTAAAGATACTGAAAACAGAGGAAAGATTACTACAGAATGTAGAGAGGTACAAATAAAAGAGATGAACAGACATTTTAAAGTAATAATTCCTGTCCCCAAAATCAACTGTTATTAGTTATATAATTAATAAGTAAATAATATAAGATATATGTATTGCTATAGAATTTTGAGCTCAAAATTTCAAATAGTGATAATATACCTGAGTTGAATTAGAAAGATTATGATGCAAAAATGAGAGATATTTCATTAGACACAGGGAAGGTAAGGACTTTCCATATTTAAACACAATTAAATCTGATAAACAGAAATATTTATTAGTGTTCATACAATTAGAAATATTTATGTCCAGGTATACATGCACACATATCTACATTATGTGTTATGTACATTTTTTGTCTGACCTACTTTGCTACTTATTCTCTCTATTATGGCCTAAAGATCCATTGATCAAGCTCAGAAAAATTTATGTTTCTAAATACAATAGTATAGTCACGATCTTAGCATAATCTATTCGCCCAAATTACATACTGAAACCTCCCAGTTTAATAGCAGGGAGAGAGATTATCTAGAGCCCAAATGTGGGTCATTCATGTTAAATTTGAAAAAACCATATGTCATATTCAAATAGTACATGAGATGTTGTTAGAAGGTTTTCTGGTTTCATATCTGTGAAATGCACACAGAAAAATAATAAAGGGGAAAAGCCTAGACTATAAAAAACAAATAATTATTTAGTGTTTTCCCAAAGGTTTGTAGCCTATGTGGGACTACTAAAAACATGATTTGACATTGGTTCTAACCACAGAGGTGTGACTGATACTAGTCTAGCCATTAAATAATAAAATAGAAAATTGTACGAGGCAACTCTTTGCAAACCCTGGACAAAGGGACATGGGTTGTAATCCTTAAGAGTTTGGGAATATGTGGAATGAGCCCACAAGAGCCCTGGCTCTATATGTAGAGGCACTTTACAGAACAGAAGAAAGCAAAGGGCCAGCAGAACACAGTAGACATGCTAAACTGAGAAAGCACAGATTGGTGTTATGGACTATTGTGCTGGCTGGAAATGTGCATTAAGATACTGGCCAGAAGGTGGATAAATAGGGAAGGAGCCCCAGAAACTTATATGGAACTTCCCTTATTGGTTGGTTGAATATTAAGTTGTGTGTATTTTGAGTGAGACTCTGCAAGGCCTGGAAGAGAACAGCTGCTAGGAACTGTAGGCTAAATAGAGACTTCAGTATCTCTGGGGTGATAAGAGACATAGAAAGAAAGTTAAGTCACTCAGCCATGTTCAACTCTTAGTGACCTGATGGACTGTAGCCTACCAGGCTCCTCAGTCCATGGAATTTTCCTGACAAGGATACTGGAGTGGGTTGCCATTTCCCTATCCAGGGATCTTCCCTACCTAGGGATCAAACCCAGTCTCCCACACTGCAGGCAGATTCTTTACCATCTGAGCCACCAGGGACGAGACACAGAAGTTCAGCTGAAAAAAAAAAAGTTTTTGCTCAGTGTTCTTGAATTCAGTTGATATGCAGAAGGTCCCAACTTGTCAAGTGATGACAAAGCCTCATAGTAACAAAGTTTTCAAAATGCTTCAAAAGAGAAGCTTATACACTAGTAAATTAATGCCTACCAGGATAAAACTCAACACTCTTCAAAGAAAGGCAACAGAAACTGACCAAAAGAAGGTTGATGTTGCTGCTGCTAAGTTGCTTCAGTCATGTCCGACTCTGTGTGACCCCATAGACGGCAGCTCACCAGGCTCCTCTGTCCCTGGGATTCTCCAGGCAAGAACACTGGAGTGGGCTGCCATTTCCTTCTCCAACCCATGAAAGTGAAAAGTGAAAGTGAAGTCACTCAGTCGTGTCCTACTGTAGCAACCCCATGGACTGCAGCCTACCAGGCTCCTCCATCCATGGGATTTTCCAGGCAAGAGTACTGGGGTAGGGTGCCATTGCCTTCTCCGAAAAGAAGGTCTACATTTAGAAATTAGTAAGCAACCTGTATATATTCAAGTATATTTATAAACTTAAATAAATGTATCATCATAAAAAAGGAAAAAGTGGACCTGAAAGCTTTAATATTTAAAATGAAAAAGGGGGTGTTAATAAATGAGTTAAACAGAGACTGAAAACAACAGAAGAAAAAGGATTATCCAGTCGACAGACTGAAAAGAATACATACAGACAGAGGCTCAAAGATTTATAAGACAAAATCAAGTAGTATAACAAATATAAATGTTGTCACAGGTGTAGGCAAAGAGTAAAAACAGGACAGAAAAAAGATTTGAAGAAATGAGGTCTTCAAGCTATTCAGAATTTGATTAAACACAAACTTCAAGATCCAGTAAGGTCAGCAAATTCTAACAGAATGAATAGGAATAAAACACATCTGGAGTCATCATACTTTGACAGCTGAAAATCATAAATCAAGGTAAAATATTGGAAGAAGCAAGCAAAGCAACACATCACATATGAAAACAATGAAATAAATGGCTATTGACTTCTAATTAGAAACAGTGTGGACCAAACACAGAAGAGAATAATCTTGAAGAAAAAAATTAAAAAGTCATCCCCTCAGAATTCTATACTAAGTGAAAAACTCTTCAAATGCGAATGTGAAACAAAAGCATTCTCAGATTAGAAAAATACTAATCAAATTCATATTATTCACATTGAAAGAAAGAGACCAACATGGAAACTCCAATAGATGGGAAGGGATAAAGAACAACATAAACAGGTGGATAACTATAAAAGACCACTTTTCCCTATTTCTTTAAAATACATATAACTGTATAAAGCAAAAATTATAACAATTTATTTTGAGACTTATAACCTATGTAAATGAATTTCATATGACACAACATAAAATTTAGTAAAAAATAAATGAAAAAATATTATCCCAAGGGTCTTACAATTTATGTGAAGTAATATAATCAACAATAATGCATACTGAAAACCAATAGGAAACAGTAAAAATCATATACATACACACACACACACACATACACAGAAATTAGCTTAAAAAGCCCATAGGAAGATTAAATGAAATACTACAATATATTTAATTCACAATAATGATTCTGATGACTGAACAAAGCATTAAAAAAAATACATAGTTCAAACAGGAAACAAATAATGAAACTGTAGCTCAACCATATCAATAATTTTATTAACTGAAGTGGACTAAACACTCCAGTTGAAGTTAGACTTGAACAAAGATTCAAAAAGAATGTTAAATAGCCAATAACATATGAAAAGCACCCAGTGCAATTAACCATCACGGAAATACAATTTGAAAACATAATGTGACATCAATACACACCCAACAACATGGCTAAAATAAAAAATTTTGAGTAACACCACCAAATGCTTGCAAGGGTGTGGATCAACCATAAATCCAACACAAGGTTAGCAGATGTGCAAAACTGTGCTAGTGCTTTGGAAAAGAAATTTCTTGTAAAATTAAATATGCATTTAACTTTTAGCCCATAATTTCTCTCTAAGTATTTATCCAATGGGTCACAAATTTATGTTTACAAATCTAAGTATTCAAAGAAGTTATTATTTATAATAGCAAAACATAGGAAACAATCCAAATTTCTATCAATAGGAAAATAAATGTTATAGTATGTTCATACACTGGAATGTTAATAATCAATGAAAAAGAATAAACTGATGCAAGTAGAAACAAAGACAAATATCACACACATTATGCTCAAATCAAGAACTGTGCTCAACTTCATTGGGCACAAAGGAGTTTTATGGTAAACTCCATTTGTATGATTGAAATTCTAGAAGTAAATTTACCCATGGTGAAAAAAATCAAAACAGAATTTTCTCATTCATAGGGAAGGAGGTGGGATAGGCTTAGTATTTAAAACAAGGAACTATTTCTGGAGTGATGGGATTATCTTATATCTTCAAAGAGATATGGATTACATGGGTATTATATTTGCCAAAATTCATTTATTGTACATTTAAGGCCTGTACATCTATCTCACTGTACGTAATTTTTATCTCAGAAAAATTCAACCAAAAAAAGGTCCACAGCTAACATCATATATTCGGAAAACAAAGATCAGGCATCCGGTCCCATCACTTCATGGGAAGTAGATGGGGAAACAGTGGAAACCGTGTCAGACTTTATTTTGGGGGGCTCCAAAATCACTGCAGATGGTGACTGCAGCCATGAAATTAAAAGACGCTTACTCCCTGGAAGAAAAGTTATGACCAACACAGATAGCATATTCAAAAGCAGAGACATTACTTTGCCGACTAAAGTCCGTCTAGTAAAGGATATTGTTTTTCCAGTGGTCATGTATGGATGTGAGAGTTGGACTGTGAAGGCTGAGCGCTGAAGAATTGATGCTTTTGAACTGTGGTGTTGGAGAAGACTCTTTGAGAGTCCGTTGGACTGCAAGGAGATCCAACCAGTCCACTCTGAAGGAGTTCAGCCCTGGGATTTCTTTGGAAGGAATGATGCTAAAGCTGAAACTCCAGTACTTTGGTCACCTCATGCGAAGAGTTGACTTATTGGAAAAGACTCTGATGCTGGGAGGGATTGGGGGCAGGAGGAGAAGGGGACGACAGAGGATGACATGGATGGATGGCATCACTGACTCGATGGAAGTGAGTCTGAGTGAACTCCGGGCATTGGTGATGGACAAAGAGGCCTGGTGTGCAGCGATTCAGGGGGTCACAAAGAGTCGGAGACGACCGAGCGACTGAACTGAACTGAACATCATACTCAATGGGGAAAGACAAAGCTCTTTCTGTAAGATCAGACACAAGGTAAGGATACCTACTTTTGCTACTCCTATTCAACATAGTTCTAGAAGTCCTAGCCAGAGAAATTAAGCAAGAAAAAGAAATAAATACTGTATAAGCCAGAAAGATAGAAGTATAATTAATCTCTGTTTACAAAAGACATGACCTTATCTGTAGAAAATACTAAAAACTTCATACACGATAAAAAAGACAACAGGAATAAAAAATCCACATTAGAACCAGGAAACAAGCACACTAAAGTCACAGGAAATAAATTAACACATAAAATCAACTATATTTCTTTATATTGATATTAACAATGAACAATTCTAAAAGAAAACTAAGAAAACAATTCCATTTAAAATAGTGTCAAATAGAATAAAATGCATGGGAATAAAACATAAAGGCATGAAAGACTTATACACTGAAAACTACAAATTTTTGCTAAAAGAGATTAATGAAGATACAAATACATGTGAAGATACTTCATTTCATAACTGGAGATTTGATATTGTTAATATGTCAATACTATCCCAATAGATCTATAGATTCAATGCAATACTATCAAAATCACAATGGTGTTATTGTAAAAGCAGAAAAAGCCATCCTAAAATTCGTGTGAAATCTCAAAGGACCCTGGACAGTCAAATCATCTTGAAGAAGAACAAAGCTGGTGATCTCCCATATCCTGAGTTTTAAACTTACTAAAAAGCTATGGTATTAAAAACAGCATAGCATGAAGACAGATATATAGATCAATAGAATAGAGCACCCAGAAATATGAAAATACAGTCAGATGATTTTCAACTAGTGTGCCAAGATCATTTAGTGGTGAAAGAATAGTTAGTCCTTTTGACAAATGGCAACAGGAAAACTAGATAGCCACATTGGCGGGGTGGGCGAGAAGTGGGATCCTTATCTTACGCCATAAATAAAGACTAACTAAATAAAAACTAACCAAAAATGGATCAAAGACCTAAATAGAAGAGCTTTAGAACTATGCTACAGACTTCCCTGGTGGTGCAGTGGATAAGAATCTGCCTGTCAGTGCAGGGGACATGAGTCTAATCCCTTGTTCGAGAAGATTCCCCCATACTGTGGAGCAACCGAGCCCAGGCACCACAATTACTGAGCTTGTGTTCTAGAGCCCTTGAGCTGCAACTGCTGAGCCAGCCTGTCACAACTACTGAAACCTATCTGCTCTGGAGCCTGTGCTCTGCAACAAGAAAAGGCACCACAATGAGAAACCCATGCACCTCAGTGAAGAGCAGCCCCTGCTCACCACAACTAGAGAAAGCCCACGCAAAGCAACAAAGACCTAGCGCAGCAAAAAATAAATGAATAAATAATAAAATAAAATAAAATAAAAGCATAGTTGTCTCTTTAAAATTGCGCTATGAACTTAGAAGAAAAAATAGGAAAAATATTTCATAATATTGGATTTAGCGCTGATATTTTTTTTAAGATTATTTTTAGATCAGTTTTAGGTTTACAGCAAAATTTGGAAGAAGGTATAGAAATATCTCATATGCCCATTCTCTCTACACACATACACAACCTCACCCTTTGTCAACATTATTTATCAGAGGGGTTGTGTGTGTGTGCGTGTGCGTGTGCATGTGTGTATTTGAACCAAGGATGATACCTACAGTGATGTATCACAATCACCCAGAGTTAACGGTCAATACCTTAGAGTTCACTCTTAGTGTCATTCAGTATATGGTTTTGGACAGTAATATAATGTATATTTTACTGCAATAAAAATGTTTTAAATTATTTTTTAAATGACATGGAATGATTTTCTTTAAAAGTGCATAATAATTAGAGAACACACTATAGCCTTAGAAGTTTCTAATGAAAATTTTAAGTTGCAGAAAGGGGTTAGCTAGGCTAACTAAAATGAAAGTATGTGCATGACAAGGATGAAGAACAGAAGGAATTTTTTCCAGGTGAGGCATCAGTATTGCATTCAGAGATTATGAGGACAATTTTAAACATCTAAACCAATTGTTCACTGTGCAACATTGTAAAAGATCAAAATTAGAAGTCATTTAAAAATAAAGTCACAGAACTTCCATGATAGTCCAGTCGTTAAGGCTCTGCACTTCCGATTCAGGGGGCACTGGTTTGATCCCCAGTTGGGAAACTAAGATCCCACATGCCCTGGGACACAGCTGAAACATAAAAATCACTGGAAAAATAAAGTCATAGATCTTAAAATTCATGCACTCCTCTAAACAAGTATGTATTGAAAGCCTACTTGGTATCATTCATCATTCTTGGGGCTAGAAATATAGAAATGAAGAGGAAGAGGAGAGCATATGTAGGAAGGGACACAGTGACAAAGGGAGAATCTATAGAGATAAATGAAGAAAAAGATGAGAGAGTGCTCAGAATAGAGTGGGTATCATTTTAACTGTTAGAACAATCATCTCCTGGATGGTGATATTTGGGCAAAGATCTGAAGACTTGAAGGAAGAAGCCATGTGAATAACTGAGGAAAAAAATTCCAAGCATAGGGAAGAATGAATGTAATAGCTCCTGTGTAAGAAGTTGTCTGTTGTGCTCTGTAAACACCAAACAGTCCAGAATAACAGTCCAGAATAATTGGAAGCAGTGTGCAAAAGGTCAAAAGGTTAGAGATGAAACCAGATACACAGTGGAAAAGCCAATGATTTTAGGCCTTTAGAAAAATTTTTATTTTTATTATTTTTTACTCTCAATTAATTTGGGGTTAAATTTTTATCAAATTAGGATAAAATAAAGTGAGAACTTGAGCTAAACAAAAATTTCCTTAACATTTATTGGAGAAAGTCATGGAGATGTTTGAGGAAATTTTACCTGTTTACGTTTTTCAATTTTACTGTTCTATAGAGAAAAGAACACAATGGCAGGAAGTAGGCAATGGAAATCAATCAGGAAACAATTACAACAAACTGAGTGAGAGATATTGTTGATGTGAATAATAATGGTAGAAGCGGTGAGAAGTGATTAGCCTTAGAACATTTTTTGTGGTAGATCCTGCTACTGCTAAGTCACTTTAGTCGTGTCCNTAGGCAATGGAAATCAATCAGGAAACAATTACAACAAACTGAGTGAGAGATATTGTTGATGTGAATAATAATGGTAGAAGCGGTGAGAAGTGATTAGCCTTAGAACATTTTTTGTGGTAGATCCTGCTACTGCTAAGTCACTTTAGTCGTGTCCGACTCTGTGCGACCCCATAGACGGCAGCCCATCAGGCTCCCCTGTCCCTGGGATTTTCCAGGCAAGAACACTGGAGTGGGTTGCCATTTCCTTCTCCAATGCATGAAAGTGAAGTTACTCGGTTGAGTCCGACTCCTAGAGACCCCATTGACTGCAGCCTACCAGGCTCCTCCGTCCATAGAATTTTCCAGGCAAGAGTGCTGGAGTGGGGTGCCATTGCCTTCTCCTATGGTAGATCCAGGATATAAAAATGCATTTGCAGTGGAATGTGAGGGCAAACAAGGAATCAAAGATAACTTCATGGTTTTAATCTGTGCAACCGGAAGTATATATATTTACTACCAAAGGAGTTGAAGAATGTGAGAAGAGTGCGTTTATGGGGGTAAGAGTGGGATTATGGGGGTAATCTAATTAATCTGTCTAAAAATTAAACAGATTTACAAGTTTAATAAGTGAACAGTTGTATTTAAGTGTCTTGAAGTCCTGAGAAGGAGATACAAACCTGGGAGACATAGATATGTTAACTATTGGCATCTAAACAGTATTCAAAGCAAAGCAGTGGCTAGAGAGAGAGGGAGAGAGGAAGAGGAGAAAAAGGAAGAGAGAATTTAAAAAAAATTAAGTTAAAAAACTCAGCATTAGTGCAGTTTAAAGTTGCATGCAAATCGTAAAAGGATACAATTATTAGCTTTTCAGTAAATCAAAAGGATACAGTTTGGGATGAATTATGGCTAAGCAAGGAAAGAAGTTATACATAAAATTCCCAGAATAGTTATGAAATACAGATATGTGAGAAGAAAAAAACAATGTACTTTTAGAGTATAAGGCTATGATTCAAAAGAAATTTTTAGGAAAAAATCTCAAATTGGCTGTTATTGCAAGACAGAATTTTAGTTTATGTCAATTCAGCTGTTATTTATTGTGTGTCTACTAAATAAAACACATAAGTATGCCAAATGACATATCAGATTTACTGCCCCTGGGCCTAGGAAGTCTATATACTAGAAAAAGAAATGAGACATACTCAGAAGTCTATTATTTAATTCAGTATGTGAAAAGTAACAAATGAGTAAATTGTTAGAGGTTGGATCACTTTATGATCAGTATATGATTTAAGGGTACCGAAGGCTGAGCGCCAAAGAATTGATGCTTTTGAACTGTGGTGTTGGAGAAGACTCTTAAGAGTCCCTTGGACTGCAAGGAGATCCAACCAGACCATTCTGAAGGAGATCAGCCCTGGGATTTCTTTGGAAGGAATGATGCGAAAGCTGAAACTTGAGTACTTTGGCCACCTCATGGGAAGAGTTGACTCATTGGAAAAGACTCTGATGCTGGGAGGGATTGGAGGCAGGAGGAGAAGGGGACAACAGAGGATGAGATGGCTGGATGGCATCACGGACTCGATGGACATGAGTCTGAGTGAACTCCGGGAGTTGGTGATGGACAGGGAGGCCTGGCGTGCTGTGATTCATGGGTTAACAAAGAGTCGGAGACAACTGAGTGACTGAACTGAACTGAAAACTTCAAAAAAAGAAAAAAATGTGGACTCATTTCACTGAAAAAGGTTACATGGTGCCAGCACCTTCAGTCTCAAATGTAGTTGTATGAATCCGGTCTCTATTAAAGCTCTGCTTCTTTTTGTGTAGGTTTCACTTGTAGACAGAATGCTTACCTGTGGTGCTTCCCAACAGATCCAGTGTATGTATCTATGTATGTATGTATTAATATGTATCTGTGTATATATACATATATATATGATTAAATTCTACTAGCATTTGGGGTAGTCTCAATTAAGTTGTATCAATATCTACGAATCAACATACGGCTGGGCTGAGGAGGGAATGGGGAGCCTCGAGGGTGTTGCTTGGCTTAAATGTATGTCACATGTACTATTCTTCTACTACTAAGGATAGTAGGACTATTTATAATAGCCAGGACATGGAAACAACCTAGATGTCCCTCAGCAGATGAATGGATAAGCAAGCTGTGGTACATATACACAGTGGAGTATTACACAGCCATTAGAAAGAATACATTTAATCAGTTCTAATGAGGTGGATGAAACTGGAGCCTATTATACAGAGCGAAGTAAGCCAGAAAGAAAAACACCAATACAGTATACCAACACATATATATGGAATTTAAAAAGATGGTAATGATAACCCTGTATACAAGACAGCAAAAGAAACACAGATATATAGAATGGACTTTTGGACTCTGTGGGAGAGGGAGAGGGAGATGACTTGGAAGAATGGCATTGAAACACATACACTATTAGGTAAGAAACAAATCACCAGTCTATGTTCGATACAGGATACAGGATGCTTGGGGCTGGTGCATGGGGATGATCCAGAGAGATAATATGGGGTGGAAGGTGGGAGGAGGGTAACTCACGTACACCCATGGCAGATTCATGTCAATGTATGGCAAAACCAATACAGTATTGTAAAGCAAAATAAAGTAAAAATTAAAATTAAAAAAAAAAATTTTTTCAAAAGAAAGATTAGTATTATGAGAAGAGAGGATGATAAACGTTAAATGGAGCAATGTATGTATATATATATATATATATGCACATAAACAAATTATGTACAAACTATATACATGTGTGTACATACTAGATATGAATAAATTGTGTGTCTGAGCAATTAAAGATGACATCAGGAAGTTGTAGAATTTGAGCTAGACCTTGAGAATTTAGATAGATGAAGACTCAGAAAAAAGAAAACATTCAGGTTGTAGGACACTGACCAAAAAATTGAATGGATGGTCAAAAAAAGGGCAAATGTATGTGTATGTGTATGTGTGTGTGTGCATAATATATATTGAGGACTCATGTTAAATGATGTCCCTCACACCAGTCAGAATGGCCATCATCATAAAATCTATAATTAATAAATACTTGAGGGAAGGTGTTCATTGGAAGGACTGATGTTGAGGCTGAAACTACAATACTTTGGCCACCTCATGCGAAGAGTTGACTCATTGGAAAAGACTCTGATGTTGGGAGGGATTGGGGGAAGAAAGAGAAGGGGATGACAGAGGATGAGATGGCTGGATGGCATCACGGACTTGATGCACATGAGTCTGAGTGAACTCCGGGAGTTGGTGATGGACAGGGAGGCCTGGCGTGCTGCGATTCATGGGGTCGCAAACAGTCGGACACGACTGAGCGACTGAACTGAACTGAACTGAGAGGGTATAGGGGAAAAAGGAACCTTGCTACACTGTTGGTAGTATTGTAAATTGGTTCAGCCACTGTGAAAAGCAGTATCTAAGGTCCTTGAGAAATTAAAAACAGAGTTATCATATAACCTTGCAATCCCACTCCTGAGCATATATCCAGAAAGAAAGAAAGTGAAGTCGCTCAGCTGTGTCTGACTCTTTGCGACTCCATGACTGTAGCCTAGCATGCTCCTCTGCCCATGGAATTTTCCAGGCAAGAATACTGGAGTAGGTTGCCATTTCCTTCTCCTGGGGATCTTCCCCACCCAGGGATTGAACCCAGGTCTCCTGCATTGCAGGCAGACGTTCTACCATCTGAGCCACAGGGAAGTCCCAGCATATATCCAGAGAAAACCATAATGCAAAAAGATACATGCATCCTATTTATTGCAACACTATTGACAATAGCCATAGACTGTAGCCTGCCAGGCTCCTCTGTCCATGGGATTCTCTAAGCAAGAATACTGGAGTGGGTTGCCATTTCCCTCTCCATGGGAACTTCCTGACCCAGGAATTGAACCCAGGTCTCCTGAATTGCAGGCAGATGCTTTACCGATGCTACCTTAAGGCCACTGATGGATGAATGAATAAAGGAAATGTGGTATACATACACAATGGAATATTATTCAGTCATAAAAAGATGAAATAATGCCATTCACAGCAACATGAATGGATCTAGAGATTATCACATTAAGTGAAGTAAGATAAAGACAAATAGATAAACAAGAACCTACTATATAGTCAGGGAACTATTTTCAATATCTTATAACAACCTATGACAGAAAAAAGCTGAGAAAATATATGAGTAACTGAGACAATTTGCTGTACAACTGAAACTAACACTACATTGTAATTTAAATATACTTAAATTTTAAATGGCTTAAAAAAGAGAGAAAGAGAGATCTTATTCAGTTTGTATTCGGCACCATCAGATTTTTTAATTGCTTTAATTTCCTCATATCCTCAGGAGATCACTTACAATTGTCTATGTGTCTCCCAATTTACTTTCTATTGAATAGTTTTAAACTTCCCTTCCTATACTCTTCACCTACACTCTGGCTTCTCTGGAAAAGGCAGTAAAAGCAGTCTTATTGCCATCTTTTGCTTATTAAAATTTTTTCACTTTCACCAGCTTAATGCAACATTCAGCATTTGGCCTTTTGCCACCTTGCTTATTCTTTTCTGCTTAAATTCTCAATTCCTTCCTTAAAAAAAAAAAAATCAATACCAAATGAGCAATATGGAGATTTGAAGAAACAAAGGACAAAGGCAAAAATACTGTTATGAGCAGCATTTTTATGCCTATATGGGTATGTGCATACTCAGTCGTGTCCAACTCTCTGTGGCACCAGGAACTCTAGTCTACCAGGCTCCTCTGTTTATGGAATTATCCAGGTAAGAATACTGAAGTGGGTAGCCATTCTTTTTTCTAAGGGATCTTCCCAACTCAGGGATTAAACTTGCATTTCTGGTGTCTCCTGCATTGGCAGGCAGATTCTTTACAACTAGTATCACCTGGGAAGCCCCTGCGTGGGTATGAGTAGCTAGCAAGATAAACACAGATGATAAAACTAGGCTCTGTTCTGTTTTCTATTGTAACATAAAATGTCTTTTAAAATCCACGATCATGACTGTGTCCAGATCCTACCCATCTGTTGTCAACCCATACAGTTGTAATATATAAACCAGCAATCAAATAGGATACATGTGGTTCTCTAATCAAATAGGAATAAGGCCTTTGAAACCTCTGCTTATGAGTTTATCTAATAATCTGGATCATATGTCTACACTATTGCACAGTGAACCCATTTTTCTTTGCTAAGTGTTCCATATATGTTCAAATACAGCTTCCGAAAACAAACAAGTTTCTTTAACCAAACTTGCTTCATAGAAATAATCAGATACCACCATTAACTTTATCGAGCATACAATTTATGGTCACAAACCATAGTCAGTATTGAAGGTGTAACAAAATGCCTTTCTGTGATCAAAGATTAACTGTCAGAGATTAAAACATACCATGGCAGCAGTCACAGTACCAAAAACTTTAACATAGATTTCTGAGTTGATAATATTAATATGAATGTTCACGTATTTCTTTAAAGTGATACCTACTATTCATTTTTTTTTTAATTAAAAATGTTCTTCTTAATAGCATGACAAATGAAACCTACCAAAGCCCTCCTAGCTACTCTGGAATGTTAACTTCAAAGGAAGGCAATAAATTTTTGGTAGAAAACCCTCAGCTTTTCTACTTCCTTGGGTCATAGAGTAATGATAAAAAATCAAAATAGTTAAAAAATAAGCACAAAAACATCCATTGCTCAAGTGTGTGTTCCTATTACTTTAAAAAATAGAACTCTACTTTTTCTTTTATATTTATTTTCCTGAGAGCATAAAACTAAGCCCTGAAAATATTTGTAACAACTATTAATTTTATATATGAATTCTCTCAGAGAGAGGGACTAATACACCTGACACAGTATAACATATTTAATATAATCATAATATATATTTTATGACTTTAACATATCTTAAATTGCCAATAAGAGATCACATTGCCAACATCTGCTGGATCATGGAAAAAGCAAGAGTTCCAGAAAAATATCTATTTCTGCTTATTGACTAAGCCAAAGCCTTTGACTGTGTGAATCACAACAAACTGAGGAAAATTCTGAAAGAGACGGGAATACCAGACCATCTGACGTGCCTCTTGAGAAACCTGTATGCAGGTCAGGAACAACAGTTAGAACTGGACATGGAAAAACAGACTGGTTCCAAATAAGGAAAGGAGTATGTCAAGGTTATATATTGTCACCATGCTTATTTAACTTCTATGCAGAGTACATCATGAGAAATGCTGAACTGGATAAAGCACAAGCTGGAATCAAGATTGCTGGAGAAATATCAATAACCTAAGATATGCAGATGACATCATCCTTATGGCAGAAAGCTAAAGAAGAACTTAAAAAGTCTCTTGATGAAAGTGAAAGAGGAGTGAAAAAATTGGTTTAAAGCTCAACATCCAGAAAACGAAGATCATGGCGTCTAGTACCATCACTTCATGGGAAATAGATGGAGAAACAGTGGCAGACTTTATTTTTCTGGGGTCCAAAATCACTGCAGATGGTGACTGCAGCCATGAAATTAAAAGAAGCTTACTCCTTGGAAGGAAAGTTATGACCAACCATAGATAGCATATTAAAAAGCAGAGACACTGCCAACAAAGATCCATGTAGTCAAGGCTATGGTTTTTCCAGTGGTCATGAATGGATGTGAGAGTTGGACTATAAAGAAAGCTGAGCTCTGATGTTTTTGAACTGTGGTATTGGAGAAGACTCTTGAATCCCTTGGACTGCAAGGAGATCCAACCAGTCCATCCTAAAGGAGATAAGTCCTGAGTGTTCATCGGAAGGATTGATGTTGAAGCTGAAACTCCAATACATTGGCTACCTGATGCAAAGAGCTGACTCATTTGAAAAGACCCTGATGCTGGAAAAGATTGAAGGCAGGAGGAGAAGGGGATGACAGAGGATGAGATGGCTGGGTGGCATCACGGACTCAATGGACATGAGTTTGGGTGAACTCTGGGAGTTGGTGATGGACAGGGAAGCCTGATGTGCTGCAGTCCATGGGGTGGCAAAGAGTTGGACACAACTGACCTACTGAACTGAACTGAGCTGAATATATTTTATTTAATGTGTTACTTCTAGGATTTGAAAGATACTATGTCCCAAGTTGCTACATTGATAAATTTTTCGGTAACAAATATAAAACAAAAGATGCTTTATTTAGCCACTTTTAGATATACCTTTGGTTAAAAAATGTCATTTTACTTTTAAAATATGAATGACCACCATAGGGTTTTGGAAATTATCAACAAGTTTGCAAACTAAAGCTTTCATCCAGTTACTTTCTCCCAAATCCAATTAAAATATATAATAATACACATAATATACAAATTAAAATGCTTTTTATACAAAAAAGGAAAAGTTATTTCTAAATACATTGCACTAAGACTAAACTTTCTACTGAAGGCTAAAGAAATATCTTTTGTTTTGTTTTTTCCTATTGACAAAATACTCCATCCGCTTAACTTCTATCATGAAAATAGCTGAAAAACAATTCATCAGAAAAACTAAATACTTACTAAGCCAGACTAATTACGTACACAAACACATTGATTCTTCCAGTACAATGTTTCTGAACAGCTAAACATTATTGATATTCTTTACAATGTGAATGTTTAAATTAAAACACATGCTTTTCTAAACTATTTTCCATCGGCATTTAGAAACCATTTCATTGCAGCAATTACAAATAAAATGGAAGAGAGATTTAACAACGTGATCTTCAAAGACAGTAAAAAATCAAAAAACTTTGACTATTGGTTTGGGAGGAGACATATGTATATATATGGCTGACTTATGTTGATGTATGGTAGAAACCAACATGATATTGTAAAGCAATTATCTCCCAATTAAAATAAGTTTAAATTTTAGGAAAGTTATCAAAAGAGAGAGAGGGAGAGCTAAGTCTTCTAGTATGCACTACAGGAGTAAGCAATGGAACCAAGAAAAATCATGAGAAAGTGGACCCACAAATAGAGTATTTATAATTTCACATTTCTTATCTGAAATAAATGAATTATTTCTGTAAAAGTGAATACAGTGAAAAAAAAAATAGAAGCACAAGCTTAATTGAACCAAAGAATTATTGGCAACTTACATTTTCAAACATGCCTGACTCTCAGATAGTAGCTACTATTGATACCTTAGATATCCTTTATCAATTAAAAAATCTATTAGTTTTTTTTCCTCTACTCATGTTCTTAACATGTCAAAGTTCAGACTTCAACACTGAAGCCAATTTATTCTCCCTCTCCACTACTACTACTAAGTCACTTCAGTCGTGTCTGACTCTCTGCGACCCCAGAGACAGCAGCCCACCAGGCTCCGCCCTCCCTAGGATTCTCCAGGCAAGAACACTGGAGTGGGTTGCCATTTCCTTCTCCAATGCGTGAAAGTGAAGTCGCTCAGTCATGTCCGACCCTCAGCGACCCCATGGTCTGCAGTCTTCCAGGATCCTCCCTCCATAGGATTTTCCAGGCAAGAGTACTGGAGTGGGGTGCCATTGTCTTCTCCTTCCTCTCCACACATCATGTTTTATATTTAAACAAGAAGAATCAACTTCAAATCATTGTCAAGATACTAAAATAAATTTAATATATATATAATGCTGTTATTTCGAAACAATTCAGGGTTCAACAGAGAGAGTGGAAAAAGAGGCAGACTCTATTCACATTGTTTACTCATCTAGAAGATAATTATTGCGCAACAAATACTGAACTCTCTAGAGGTCTAGCGGACATTCTGACGAATACTCATGATGGCTGCTCACAAGGAACTTTTCATCTTACCTACAGTTTTATACAGGTCACTTTCACAAAGTTTCTTTTTAATTTTTATTGAAATATAGTTGATTTACAATGTTGTGTTAATTTTAGGTGTACAGCAAAGTGATTCAGTTAAATATATATATTTATATTCTTGTTGGTTATCTATTTTATACACAGAAGTGTATATATTTTAATCCCAAACTCCTAATTTATCCTTCTCTCAACCCTTTCCCCTTCGGTAGCCATAAGTTTATTTTCTATGCCTGTGGGTCTATTTCTGTTCTGTAAACAACTTCACTAGTATTATTATTATTTTTTTCTAAGCTCCCATATATAAGTGATTTCATATGTTTGACTTCGTTTGGTATGATAGTCTCTAGGTCCATCCATGTTGCTGCAAATGTCATTATTTACTTCTTTTTTGTGGCTATTTAATATACTTTTACATAGTTTTGAAGTTTTGCACAGTTTGAAGTGCTAAAAGCATTAGCCATAAAGCTCTCTTTATTAGGATACAAATATGTTTTAGCAATAAAAAGCAATAATTAATGTTTAAAATTATCTGTTTCCTCTTTTTGGGTGACAAATGAAAAATTAATGTATGGCTTTTTTGAACCCCCCAAAATCATCCTCATGATTCTCATTGTATGTTTGCAATTATTTCTTAAACTCGAACCTCAGCGCCTCTACTCCAAACCCACTGTCAAATGCTACTATCTCAATTGCTAAGCATAGATTTTTTTACATTTTTCTTTTGAACAAGTTCTAAAATTCAAAGGGTCAATGAGGTTAAAATGTATTACTATGCACACACCTGCTATGCTGGAAAGCCTAACAATTACTTTCTAGAAGTTCGTTTTTTTTTCACATTCAAAATAATCTGCTATTTGTTTAATTGAAGTCCTACAGAACTCAATGTAAAATACATTACTAAGTTGAGTGAGAGACCTCAGATACATAAATATCAGATATGTGGTTCTTTTCACATAGGAAATATAAAAATATTTCAATAGAAAGATAATCTACTTTATACACAAAATAAAAGCAAATATGAAGTTTTTGTAGCAATTGAGTAAGGTTACACTGATAAATAAAGTTGCTTTAAATTCCTCAGATTTATTTTGAGTCAACTATGCAATCATTTAAAAATCATGAAATACGCAAGCCCTATGCTAGCCCAGCTGCTTAATTTTCCAGGATTATTTATAAATCACTTTTGTTCAATAAGTAAAATTACCTTCCCTGCTAAATTTGAATTACCACACACTTGCAAAATATTTCTGAAACTAGCAACTGTTTTCTCATTTGCTGCTTGGCATATCTTCAAAAACGTATTTAACACTGTCGCAGTGTCTCAGAGATTTGATCAAGCATGTTTTAGCAATTGGTTTTCCTTCTATAGCAGTGTCTGATTTCCAGCAGACAGTATTTCTGCAAATAAACTTCCCAAGTGTGAAGTGTCTAGATCACACAGTCATGCACAGATGTACCAAGGCTCAAGGAACATCAAGTGGTTATACGGCAGAGCCCTTGGCAGCTGTGGTCAACAGTGATACATGATACGGTAGAAGAAATTACCCTAGAGACATTTCTTTGATTAATGGGCTTAGAGATATTGAAGTAGCTGTTCCCTTTCTGCCAGAAGCCAGAGTAGTCTAATATTGGTGGTCAAACTTGGATGATCACCAGAATCACCTGGGCAGCATTTTAAATCTAGAGATTCCTGGGCTCCATGCCCAGCAATTTTGTTCAGTAGCCTTGAGACCAGGAATTGGTATTTTTTTTTATGATGTCCCCCAGTTAGGAAGGTTTCTCCAGTTCCCTAGTGAGGCTTGCCAAACTATTTAGCAGAATAAAATCACCATAGTGTAGCTATATATAAATACCAATTATATTTGGTATATTTATTTTCATATATCAACCACATATATATAAACTTATACACACACATATGTATATATGTGTGTATAGAATCCACTCGCAATGAGGGAGACCTGGGTTCAGTCTCTGTGTTGGAAAGATCCCCTGGAGGAAGGTATGGCAACCCACTCTAGTGTTCTTGCCTGGAAAATTCCACGGACAGAGGAGCCTGGCAGGCCAGAGTCCACAGGGTCACAAAGAGTTGGACATGACTGAGCAACTTAGCACACACACATATGTGTGTTTGTGTGTGTGTGTAAGTTTAGTGATCTTACTATAGTTCATTTAATTATGTGTACAGAAGTAATTTTTAGCTACCATTTTTGGTTGTTTTTATAATGTCCATGTAAAAAAGCAATTCAGATCTTACGTAGAAATATCTGACTCAAGAGTAAGTGAATCACAATTAGTAACTCTTACAGATGAGGTGGAAACAAGGTCTATTTGAATTTTTTTATGTGAATGTGATGAAAGAAGAATCTAAGTGTGACAATATGGACACCATTGATAAAACTTTTGTCTCCTCCCCCTATGCCTCACTATTCCTTCTAAGAAAAGCAAATGCATTCCCAGACAACTTCATTAGGACATTTTGCAAAGAACAAAAAGCCAGGACTTCTTTACCTTCCAAACTCATAAGGATTAGTGCCATAGCATCTAGGAACAGAAAGAGCCAAAGTTGAGTGTATGTGGGAGGCAAAGCTCCATGTTGAAGAGGCGGTGTGGCGTGCTGGTCAAGAACCCCTACCCTGGAGCCTTCTGGTGCCATGTATAAGCTTTGTCTATGGTAATAGATATAATGTATATTTGCTTCAGGTTCCTAATCTGGAAAAATGAAGTTAATGGAGTATTAGTAATTCCTACCTTATTATTCTTTGACCAGCAAAGCAGCACCATGGGCTTTACTCAGAACTTGTTAGAAATGCAAAATCTCACAATTTTCACATGTGGCATGTGACAGGATTTTTTCTTGAAGTATGGCTGATGTATAATATTACATAAGTTGCAAGTGTACAATATAGTGATTTGCAATATTCAAAGTTTATACTCTATAGTTATTATGAAATATTTGCTATATTCTCTATGTTGTACAACACATCCTAGCAGCTTATTTTAAACCTAATGGTTTGGATTTCTTAATCCCCTACCCCTATACTGTCCCTCTACCCCTTCCCTTCCTCCACTAATAACCACTCACTGGTTCTTTATATCTGTAAGCCTGCTTCTTTTCTCTTATATTTACTAGTTTATTGTATTCGTTAGATTCCACATATAAGTGATATTACACAGTATTTGTCTATCTGACTTGTTTCACTTTAGCATTATGCTAAGTCCATCTGGGCTATGCTGTCATTTCAGTCATGTCTGACTCTTTACAACCCATGGACTGTAGCCCACCAGGCTCTTTTGTCCATGGGGATTTTCCAGGCAAGAAAACTGGAATGGGTTGCCATGGCCTCCTCCAGGGGATCTTCTCAACCCAGGGATCAAACTCAGGTCTCCCATATTGCAGGTGGATGTGGATTTTTTACCAGCTCAGTTATCAGGGCAGCCTCCCCAACTCCAGCTATGTTGTCTCAAACAGTAAAACTGCATTATTTTTCCTGGCTCAGTAATATTCCATCGTGTGTATATATACTATATCTTCTTTATTTGTTGATAGACACTCAGATTGCTTCTATACTTGGCAGTTGTAAATAATGCTGCTATGAACATTGAAGTGCATGTTTGTTTGTTTTTTCCCAATAAGGGGCATGTAAAAATTTGAGAAGCATTGACCTAAGACATGTGAAGGTTTTAGATTTGCAAGTTCTTTATAAATTTGCTACTACTACTTAGTTTGAATTTATACACTAGACAATTATTGTCAAGGGCTAAAAACTCTGCAGATACATATATTAGATCTGATATAAGCAGTTTCCAGTCAAGTCTGCAGAAAACAAATCAGGTTAAGATGAAGACCTGTTTAGACCAGAGGAGAATGTATGTGGCTAATGTGAAACTAAAATCTGAAGATGATGATTACAAAGAACCACAAAGGAAATGTATCTCTGACAAGTTTCCCTCACAACTGTCTCTTTGATGGGGGAGGGAGAAAAGTTGAAAAATCATCACATTGTAGCAGAGGTTTAGTAATGCATGCACACAGGTCAGAGAAGGGACAAGAAAGGGGAGTAGTGACCTCTGTCTGGTGAGGTCAGAGAATCCTCCAAAGAACCCACATCTGAACCGAATTTTGAAGAAGACGTATAGATAAGGAAGAAGACATTCTGAGATTTGAGACTTTCAAGTGTCAATGTATGAAGTCTTGGGGGAAGTAAACAGAGTACATGATTTGGAAGTCTCTACAATTTGCCAGTGGAGGGCATTGGCTCTCAGTTTAAAAAAGTAAAACCAGAAGAGGCTGTTAAAAATGCTGCTAAACTCTGAAACTCAGTTCTGTTGTTTACAGTAAGGTGGTAAATCTGCATTTATATGGCCCTCCGCCATTTTGATATACTTGACAGGACATGATGCTAGTGGGTGGATTGATTATAAGAAATTTTACATTCCTTTCTGTGAATTATAAATGGTGTCCTAGACCACATGAACTGCTAATGCAAGGTTTAACTAGTGAGGGAAAGTGACCAACACTGCTTTTTAGTTGGATAACTTTGGAAGAAATATGGTCAATAATTGATATGAATTTAATCATAAAAAGACAGTTAAGGGTGTGTTCCTGATGCGCTATGCAACCTTGTACAAGTCACTGTCATCCTGTGCCTCAATGTACTCATCTATGAAATGGGATAGATAACAGGAGAGTTGTGAAGACATTAAAGCGCTTAAAGCATTGCTTTAAAATAGTATACAGTGTACTGCTTTTGAAGTGGTGTTGGAGAAGACTCTTGAGAGTCCCTTGTACTGCAAGGAGATCCAACCAGTCCAACCTAAAGGAAGTCAGTCCTGAATGTTCATTGGAAGGATGACTGATGTTGAAACTGAAACTCCAATAGTTTGGCCACCTGATGTGAAGAGCTGACTCATTTGAAAAGACCCTGATGCTGGGAAAGATTGAGGGCAGGAGGAGAAGGGGACAACAGAAGATGAGATGGTTGGATGGCATCACTGACTCAATGGGTGTGAGTCTGAGTAAACTCCGAGAGTTGGTGATGGACAGGGAGGCCTGGCATGCTGCAATCCATGGGGTCACAAAGAGTCTGAATGACTGAATGACTGCACTGAGCTGAATCCTGCTTTAAAACATAGCAACACTAGATATTTAATCATCATCTTTATGCTACAATAGAATTAACTAAGGTAGAGCTCCAAGAACCATGCATTTGTCCCAAGGTCAGATTAAGGATATATTTTTAAAATATATTAATTATCTACACTTAGGTATGAGTTCCTATTTATTTCAAAATTTCTCAGGATCCTTTAAAAAAGAGAAATTTTTCACACGCAGTTCTTTTGCATTGGGAGGTGTACAATGAGAAAGTGATACAGTGATGTAACATCTAATTAGAAAGATGAATGGTTGGCTACTGTAAAGTAGCAATACTTAATAGATCTCTTAGAGTCAAATGTCCTGTCAAATATCTTTATGTCTTCTTCCATAGAGAACACACTTGTGGACACAGGGGTTTGGGGGAAGGAGAGGGTGGGACGAATGGAGAGAGTATCATGGAAACATATACACTACCATATGTAAAAGAGATAGCCAGTGGGGATTTGCTATATGACTCAGGGAGCTCAACTGGTGCTCTGTGACATCCTAAAGGGGTGGGATGGGGCAGGAGGTGGGAGGGAGGTTCAAGAGGTAGGGGACATATGTATACCTATGGCAATTCATTTTGATGTATGGCAGAAAGCAAAACAATATTATAAAGCAATTATCCTTCAATTACAAATAATTAAACGTTAAAAATGCTTAAAAAAAAAATATTGTCTTCCTCAAAACCCAGTTCAGTTGTGACTCTTTGGGAAGAGCACTCTTTGACTTCCCAGGAAGAGTACACCATCCCTTCTCTGGCCCTATCTCTCTTCCTACTCAAACCAGAGTCACTGAAACAATGTATACACTTCTGTGTTAGACCAAGAGATGAGCAGAGAAAAGTTTGAAACAGTTTAATTCAGTTACCACAGTACACAGATTTCAATTCCTCTCTTCTTAAAAATAATCTAATACAAGAATAGGTTAGACGAGCCCTGGCTCATTGTAACAACAGATGCACAATATAGGAATTCACAATCTGTTTGTACATTCATTCTTTTTTGGCATCCTGTATCAATATCTTCATATTTATTATGAACTAAACTGTTGAAAGGCATGGGGGCTTGGCAGATTTTAAATACTCCAGTGATAGGTAAGCTCTTTCTTTAATTAGCAACACACCTGATACAAAGAACTGACTCCTTAGAAAAGACCCGAGGCTGGGAAAGATTGAAAGCAGGAGAGAATGACACAGGATGAGCTAGTTGGATGGCATCACCGACTGAATACACATGAGCTTGAGCAAGCTCCAGGAGACGGTGTGGATAGGGAAGCCTGGTGTGCCGCAGTCCATGGGGTCGCAGAGTCTGACACAACTGAGCAGCTGAACTGAACTGAGACCATGGAAATAGCACCAATCAGGCACTATGGTAGGAAGTAATCTGTACTGTAATCAGCACCATCATTTTAAAGTATCAAAACACATACAGAGATCTGTATCTACTGTATCTACTGATATCTATAAGACATCACTACTTACATGTTTGGGAAATTTTTATACAAATACCTTAGTAAATATTTACGTTTAAACTCAATTTTATTTAATTTTAAATAAAATAGATATTTAAGAAAATTCAAATTAACAACACTTATCTAGCATATGATTTAGACTAATTATGCCCAAATCATTTGGAGCTTTTGACACTTTCTACTCCAGAAAGCAGAATTTGGCATCAGTGTAGTCATACCAAAGGTGAAATCCTAATAAAGAAGACAAAAATTCAGTATAAATGTTAATAGATAAAACAAAAGACTCCACAATGCAGATGTTTGATTTAGGCACAGAAATCCTTTTCCTGGGAAGTAAGTAAGGTTAACATTGAAACACTAAAATATAGATTTCTCTAGAACTGTTTACTGTTTAGGAATTTAATGAAGAGTTTTAAAAAGAAGTAATTTAACATATAAAGACTGGCTAATTTTTAGAAATCAAACACTAACGGTGTAACTTGATCCTACTCCTTTGGTCAGGATGTGAGGAAGTTGGTCTCAGAAAAATGATATGGTTAAACCCTGTGATTAAATATCAAACTAGATCAGTTTTTACATACAAAGGGTAAGTGTCCTCTCTAACCTGCCCTATGTCTGATACTATCAATTACCTTTCTTTGAACAGCAGCCAAAATAGGTTCCTTAAATACTTCTGCATGTGCTAAACAAAAGAAATAACTGTACATGCTTTTCTGGATGCTCAGTTTACAGAAAATTGAATCTTCAGGGTAACATTACAGTGAGAAATGGTGAGCGATTTCTCCAGATAACAATCAGTTTCTATTCCATTGTAGTATCTTATGATAACCCTCACAAAGGGAGACACCTAGCATTTCAAACACTGAATATCTTGAGATAAGGAAGAATAAATAATCTCATAAGTTCACAAGGACATTATCAACATTACCCTTTTTGTTTTTACATTTTGTAAAAGTAAAATCAATTTGGCTTTAGTTTAAGGTATCAGATATAACCACTATCGATATCTGTTGCCTGATATACTTCAACAGCACCTTTGACTTCATCCAGCTTATTGAAAGGACTGATACTCTAAAGTGCCTCAAATGAAAAAGAAGCAAGAAGAAACTTGCTTTAATATTACTAAACAATAAATTAACTGAGGTGAACTCCTGAAATCATAGATGTGTCTGTACTCTCTCTCTCTCTCTCTTTCTCACACACACACACACACACACACAATAACATATAATCACACAATCATACAAGAAGCAATTGTCAATTTAGTCAAAACTGTTGGCTGGGTCTTAGTACAAACTGGGTGAGATAATGTTTTACAGGGCACAGGTTCTTTGCTGTCCTTAAGTCTGACAATAATCTGGCATAAGAATGATCATACTTTCATTTCCATCAACTTGGAAATAATACAGTAAGCCAAGATAGGAATAAAGTTAGCAGGCACTATGAGAGCCACACAATGTGTTTTTCCAATAATAATCAGTATGCTTTTGCTACTGTTATTTAGTCACTAAGTTGTGTCTGACTCTTTGTGACCCTATGGACTGTAGCCCACCAGGCTCCTCTGTCCCTCTGTCCGTGGGATTTCTCAGGTGAGAATACTGGAGTGGTTTGCTGTTTCCTTTTCCAGGGCATCTTCCCAGCCCAGGGATTGAACTTGCATCTTCTGCATTGGCAGGTGGATTCTTCACCACTGAACCACCAGGGAAGCTCCAGTAATCAGTATATTTTCAGTCAAACAAAAATGTTAGTGAGGTTTTAAAATTCTGCACGTCATTTTAGTTTTAAGAATTTGAATCAAACAAATGCCATCAAGTTTACTTCCAAGATGGCTAAGTTTGGACTGTAATAGTTGGAACACTTAAAAGTGCTAAAATAATATTCCATTCAAGTGACTAGAGGTAAATTATTTCTAATGGACATAGATTAGAAAACACTCTGGGTCCTGCCAGAAGACAGAGAATTAAGTTGTCCATTGGAAGGAAAAATTCAGGGTTACTTAAATTGTATTAAACTTTTAACAAGCTAATCAAAACCAATTTTCAGCTGGAGTTAAAACCTTGAAAGAATTATTTTCCATCTAGCATTTCCTCACTCCTTTAAACATGCTGATTTTCATCTTAAGAGAAAGTAAAAGCTAAGCCGAGCCAGCTGGTTCTTCACTATTGTGTCAAAATTGCATTTTACTCCTTTCTATGTCATCTCACATAAGCAGACTTTTTCAACCACCTGTAGGTGACAGCTTCTCTTACTCCAAAATCTAATGGAGTGCTGAAAGGGAATAAGCATAAAATGCCTCCATGCATTTGTACTATAAACACTTTCTTCAGATANATTTAGTGGTTTAGAAATGTATTGACGTCTATTTTCTGTGGTCTGTGATTTCGCAATGCATAGTTAAAAAGCACTGATGTATGCTCACTCAGCTGTATCTGACTCTTTGCAACCTCCTGGACTACAGCCCTCCAGGCTCCTCTGTCCGTGGAATTTTCCAGGCAAGAATATTGGAATGGGTTGCCATTTCCTACTCCAAAAGCTCTATTTGTAAATAAAAGATCTTATTACCAAGATCACCCCCTTGGCTACATGATAACGGGTCCTGTGTCTCTTGACCTGATGAGCTTCTGTTTCAGTTCTCTCACTGTGTACAGTGGATGGTCTTCAAGGACCCCATTTGCTGTTTCTTCCTCAGTCACTTAATTACAAACGTCTTCCGAGATAGAGCTGATTCCTTCCCTCAACCTGTAAATATTTTCTTGGAGTACACTAAGGTAGGTCCTTAACATGGCAGCTCAACTTCTTGAGATATCCAAAAAGAAAATGCTTGTACCTCTTTCTTTTGCCTGATCTAGAATCATGGGAAACCCAACCTGCATTCCATGAGAGATATGGGAGAGAAGGAAGATATGTTTATGCCATCCTGCAGTCTCCTGACATTTCTTTATCCAGTGGTTACAGGATGTGTCCAGAGATTCTGGACCTCAACAAAGAGGAGTTAAGATTTTAGTCTCTACATCTTGTAGAAACTTCCAAACATAAGGTGGGAAACAGGGAAATAACTCTTTTATTATGTTCTCTCCATCAAATTCAATTATTTAATTTATCATTTTTGTCCCACTTAATGAAGATAGGCCTCCTTTAAAACCTAATACAATCTGGAGGGTCTTGATCTATGAATCATATTTATTTGAGTTTTTCCTTCCTTTAATCTTTGAGCTGTCTCCATAAAATTCCCTACATATCCATGTAGACAGGATACCAATTCCATTAACTCTATATAATTGTTCAGAAAAGAAATGAATGATGATAGATGTCAATTCTTCTATTAGCTTATCTGGTGCAAAATGAAGTTGAAAAAATATGCACCTTTGGATTATGAGTGATGTGGAAAGTCTAGTCTTGGAGAAGCAAGCCTCTACCATTACAAAATTAAATTTGTTCTTGAATTATCCAAACTGCTATCCAAATTACTCACTAGAGAGGGGTCAGGTGGATGCAGTCAGAGGGCCACCCTTTTGGGCTATGTCTAGGGCATCGATATCCTGCTTTCAATACTCAGAAGATTAATGAAAATAGAGGGGAGAAAGCCTCAGCATTTGTGAGTACCGCAGGTCAACAGAGAGTATGGGTGAGGCTCTGAGGAGAGAGACCAAGAGGTAAGGGTTAACATGGCTCAGCCAACTTCCTGCAGGCTGGCCTTCGGCAAAATTACACCGGAAACCAGTTCTTGCCAAATGCTGGAGGCAAACAATCCTAGTCAAGCTGAGATGGCAACTCAGAACTAAAGGTCCTGTTAGAGCTGTAACCATGAGTTTTAAACCCCAGACCTCTAATCATGCAAGCAAAAGGGCCCCAATCAAAAAATGCTGAAGGAGCAGGAAAAGGGATGGAGGACAAGCTCTGGCACTCCACGCTGCTGCCGTCACACAGGGCTCAGACACAAGGCCTTGAATATGGCTGTTTAAGGACTGGCACTTCTTCAATAATGTTGCTTAAAAACCACATGAATGGATGCCTGTATCAGAATTTGATGGCTAGCCCAGATTTTGATGGGCAACCAAGTACCTGTAGCCCCAGAAAATGTTGTTTCAGATGATTTGGTCTTGCCACCTAGACATTTGCCTTTCTGTGTTCAACAGACACAATTTTTCCCAGTGGTGGTAGAAACATAAATGGGTACAGATAGAACAAATTTAATGTAATGTAATTTAGCATTATATATCAAAGCTGTAATATGTATTTTGACCCAGACTTTCAATTTTGAGAAATTTATCATATATGCATATTTGCTTACATGCAGAATATTTGTACATTCATAATACCACTAATTTTCATAGCAACACATTATAAAGAATCTAAATTTTCATCAACATGGTGTGTGTTGTGTATATATATACATATATATGTGTTTTATATAATTCACCACCACCTTCACTCCCATCAGCTCTTCTGTGAGCTGTTTTTCCTTCCTTTCTAGTGACAACCCATTACACTCCAACCTCAAACTTTTTAAAAATAATATTACTTTCAGAATCCAGATGTTTGATGTTATTAACTAAGAAATTTGTTTGCCATCATATAGACTAGGTAACTCTCCAATATTACCCACTGAATCCAAACATCAATAACATGTGTTAAAACTGTACAGTCAGTTCTGCCATATGCTTACTTTGAAAATACAAATTTGTTCCAAATTATTGATATATTAGGGAACTATGTGAGCATAACACACATTTTCTATTTGATTACGCAAAAACTTGTTTGTGATAAATACTAGATGAACACAGAAAACTACACTCCGTTGAACAGAGCCATACAGGAATGCACAAACACCCACCCTGACTTCAAATTTTTAATAACTGTTATCAACTCATTACACAGCCTATTTTAATGACAAATTTAAATATTTATTACACTCTAAGTAGTGTGGTAGACATTAGTGACCAAGAGTACTGTATGGTCATTATACTCAAACAGATACAAAAATCTCTTAAAACTATTTTTAGTAATAATTATAAATTATAACTGTGTTATGGAGAAGGCAACGGCAACCCACTCCAGTACTCTTGCCTGGAAAATCTCATGGACAGAGGAGCCTGGCAGGCTGCAGTCCATGAAGTCACAAAGAGTTGGACACAACTGAGCAACTAGCACTTTCACATCACCTCACACATATATACAGTGGATTATTATTCAATTATAAATAAGAAATCCTGCTATTTGAAACAACATGGATGAAACTATAAGGCATCTTGCTAAATGAAATAAGCCAGATAGAATAAAACAAATACTATAATATTTCTATGTGGAATCTGAAAAAGTCAAATTCAAAGAAACAGTCAGTGACTGCCATGGGTTATCAGGGTCGGGGAAGTGGGGAAAAGAGATGGCTAAATTCTAGGGATCTAATGGACAGCATGGGTATTATGGTTAATAACACTGTATTATGTCCTTGAAATATGCTAACAAGTAAATCTTAAGTATTCTTATCAGACACGAAAAAATTATAACTATGTGAAGTGATGATGTATTAATCACTTTGATTGTAGTATTTCACAATGTATACAGATATAGATTATCAAGTTGAGTATCTTAAATATATATGTGAAATTTTAATTTTCAATTATACCTCCAAAAAGGTGGGAAAAAATCAAAAGCTGGTAATTTTGTTCATGAGATGATGCATGTGAAAACATTAACTGAAAAATGAAGTGCTATACACATATCAGGGATTATTACCATGAAAATAAACTAAAATGATTATTTCAATTTCCCAAATTCCCAAATAACCACAGTTTTATTAGCTACTTTTCAATNTAATTTTGTTCATGAGATGATGCATGTGAAAACATTAACTGAAAAATGAAGTGCTATACACATATCAGGGATTATTACCATGAAAATAAACTAAAATGATTATTTCAATTTCCCAAATTCCCAAATAACCACAGTTTTATTAGCTACTTTTCAATCTTCTTCATTCTCCTACTATCTCCAACTTCACCTTTTTGGCTTCCTCAACACCAGACTCAGCAGGGACCTGTTTCCTAATTTAGAAAGAAAACAAAAGTTTTTTTACATGAAATTTCTTAAAAGACCACATATCTATAAGCTTAGCCAACTTCTCTTCTCTTTTCAATTATGGCCAGTTCCTCCACAAATTTTCTATTACAGTTTATGTCTAGCCAGAAATCATATACTACTTATATTCCTAGATCTTGAAATTTTACACCTATATTGGATCTTATCAGAATTTGAAAATATTCTGGCTCTTTATCATAAATGCAACCTTAGCCAGAATAACAATTAGCATCACTGTGAAAACCACTCTCTAGAACTGTTTTCTGTTCATACACTTTTCTGATTACTCCTTCTGTACACTGTCAAACTTTCCTGAACAGTTTTCTAAGCTTACTGCCTCCAGTTCTCGATTCTCTTCAGCCCCCCGTTTAACCCTACCACTGGAGTCACCATGGTCCTCTACATACAAAGGACCCAGTTGCCACCAGACTGCCATAAAGAATAAAACCTGTGATAGACAACAAAATCTCTTCAGTTCGCATCTCATTTGGCTTCTAAAAAGCCTTTGACACAGTCTTCTGATTTTCCATCCTTTGCCTTTAGGGAAGGGGAAGAAGTAGGTATCCGCCTTTCTCAATCAAAACACAAAAGAACCAAACTCTACTTGGCCACATTAGAGATATCAGAGAGAAAAATAGACATTTCACTCCTATTTTTACACATAAATAAATTGAGAATTGCAAAGCTTAATTCTCTTTCTCAAGATTACAAAATGTGTGAATAGCAGAGATTCAAGTCCGTTTGCTGTCTGAGTCCAACTCAGCTATGGTTTCTAAGTTGTGCAGCATGATTTTAGATTTACCAAAACTTTATTATACTTGTACTCAGCAATCTTCAGAATCCCAGTAACTCCTATTTTTATAAAAAGACTATCAATTTGCATAAATAATGAATAAATTAAAATTTTCAAAAATAGATTATAAAAATTAACCATAGTATCAAGTCATCTCAAGAAGAATATGTCCAATAAAGCTACTGGTTAGTTAATTAAGCATTTATTGATGTGCTATGGAATAAAAATTACTCATTCATATAAACTTATCTTGTTGCTATGATAAGTACCACCTGGCCATGAAGTAGGAAGATAATTCTTGAATTATACTAAGCTACTTTTGGAGAAAGAAATGGCAACCCACTCCAGTATTTTTGCCTGGAGAGTTTCATGGACAGAGGAGCCTTGCAGGCTACAGTCTATGGGGGTTGCAAGAGTCGAACATGACTAAGTGACTAAGCACACACTAAGCTACTTTACAAAATGCACAGCAAGATTCTGAAGAGAGCCATCTGTCACAAATGTAATCTCAGTGGTTAAAGATGGACATTTTTCACAAATTGATAATGCTCTGGTTCTGGAGTAGCTTTGATACTAGGCTTTTAGATAGGCTTTTAAAGATTATAATAACTCCCAAGGTCCTATACCATCTGTCAGAGGCATCAGTGGCTAAAGGAAACTAGAAGTGGCATATAACACAATATAACATAGATCAGCTATATTTAGAGAATATATGAGAATATAGTCTGATAAAAGCAGCATCCAAGAGAAAAACACACACAGCTGGTGATACGGGCCAGGCAGAGCTCCAGTGTGAGGTACGTATGTACGTAAAGCTGTATGAATTTCTTAACATGATCAATTCCAGGGCCTTCCGCTAGAACCACTTTCCAAACTACTTGCCCTTTATCTTGTTGCATTAGTTGGATACCATTTCCCTTGAAATAGTTAGTAAAGGAAAGTTCAATGTATCCTTTTAAAAAGTCAAGTAGAGTTTATATAATTAAACCAATTCTATAAATACTTACAAGTCAATAGTGAAAAGTATATAACAGAGATTAAAATATCAGCTTTGTTGCTGATCAAGCCTAGGCTGGAGAAAAAGACTTAGTGTAGTAAAAAAATGTTTTCTTCTTAAGGCTGAAATTCATCCATTCATTGGCTGAATCCTGAAACCCAATTTTCTGATGATGCCATAACCGAAATACTAGCTTACCAACACAGGCAGATCTCTGCTTTGTCATAAGAACATTTGCTTCCAGAGTGACCAAGAACTTCTTAAGGACCTGAGGCAGAAGCAGTGCACTCTTAGCCTACTGCTAGGACCTTAGGAAAGTCCTCCATGATGCTGGCTGACACCTGCTTCAATCGGTATCAAAGTCCATACAACTTCACACACAAAGTGTGTGTAATTCATAATGTTCCCTGGTGCTGCTTGGGAACAAAGGGGCTTGCCCAGAAAAGATAAAGACAAATAGAGACTCCTCTGAAGACAGACAGATGCCTATATCCCTTCCCATGTCAGTCAGCTCTTAATACAATGTGATATATTTTAATAAAGCACAGAAGTTTACTCTGAAAAGAAGATGCTGTCGTCTTAGAGTGGAGTGGCGTCATGGTTTATTAAGCCAGAGAGAACTATTTGTCTTCTCAATTCTGAAAGGCCCAGGAGCTCGGAGGTCAAACTTCCCTCTTTGATTAGGGGTTCCTCATACAACAAAGGAATATCAGTTCCACAAGGCAACTATAAATAAAGATCCTAACAGATTTCCTGAATTCCATAAACAACACAGAATTTTTTAAATAAAAAACAGATTTTAATATCTATCTGATCTCATTTTTGCAGCATTTTTATGATCTTTGGGGGAAAATACTTGATGTATACTGTCAGTAATTTCTAAAATTCTGGCTCCAGACATCAGTAAACAACAATGGCCTTAGACATGCAGCAACAGACCCATTGCTAGAAAGTCCAGCCTGGGAAAAGTTCTCTTTTCCCAAAAGAACTTTTAGCCTGGTACTCTGATATACTCTTTTCTCAGGACACTTCTTTATACACCTATAACCTTGTCTTCCTTTAACTTAAATTCTTAAAGGAATGGAATATTTTTTCATTTTAGAGCAAGAATAATAAAATCTTTTAAAGTAAGAATCAAAGAAATAAAGAAAAATTAAATCAGCAGGCCAAACCATTTATTTAATAATTGCTGTATTGATACTGCATTTGGCCATCTGATTCCTGCTACATGGGACAGAAATGGAGAAATAAATTATTGTGTTTCTCTTATCAAAATTGATGATAAAGCCTGGCTCTAGGGGGTTGTTCTACTATCAACTCTTAAAGTAATTTAGAAATCAGAAGTCTACCTTTAGTTTGTTGTCTGACAGAATCACTCTTGTTAAGACACACTAAATGTTACACTCTTGTCTTTGTCAAAGTTATTTACAAAAACTACCTATATGTATACATATATCCCCTCCCTCTTGAACTAATTCACTTTGTTGTATGGTAGGAACTAACACTATAAAGCAATTATACTCCAATAAAAAAATAAATTATTAAGTAAAAGGAAAAAAGTACCTAGATGAAAAGAGATTATTTCCTCTCAATATTCAGTATGCTACCAAGTGTTTAGTATTCAATGATAAAGGCAGGGAATATTAAATTCTAGATCATGAAAGTCTTTTTATGAGGATGGTATTATAAATCAGTATGAATCCTTGAGTTTGGAAGTCAACTAATTGGAAACTGATGACATTCCATTATCTATACTGTGTATTCATATACCATTAACCACATTTCTCAGCCATATTCCATTGCCACTGGATTATCTTGAAACTGTATTAAAGACGTTACTAGGGCTTCAGTTTGCAAGGTTAGTCAGCATTGCTGAAATTAGAATTTCGTAAGAAGGAAAAACATTTGCTCTATTGAAAGAAAAATGTATGTAAGAAGGGGAAAGACAATTCCTAAAGAAGTAAGATTCTAATACATGGCTAGTTGATATTGGTACTGTTTCTCTTGAAATTTCCAGATTCAGAGAATATTTTTGCTGAGAGGTATTTTAGAGATATGTAGACTACCTCCTCAATTAATCTGATGAAAAAAGAAAAAATATATTGAAGCACAGAGAGGTTAAGTGCCTTGCCCAATGTTGCATAAGCAACTAGTAGGAAAATCCAGACTAGAATTCACATCCCTGTATTGAGAACAAATATCATTCCTGCTGCAGAGTTATCAACTCTTCCTGACCCCAAAACACTTGAAAGACAAATCTATCTTCCTAAAATGATCCCATTCAACTCAAATTCAAGCAGAGGGGACTCCTGATTGTCTATTCCTTTCAAGTTTTAAATTGCATATATATTCTAATAATGGTAAAAAGAAAATTTTTAAAGAGCATCAAGATTTAGTTTTGGAAGCTCCCAAATTTTTAAACTGAATATAATTAAAAATTAATATACTATGTTCTTTGCAACTGGAAAAGATCAATAGATTCTCTTTAATGAGTAAAAGAAGACATAAAGACAACAGTGATAACTTATTTAATGATTTTTATAAAATTAACTTAAGTAATCCAATGGCTCAATCAATGTGATTAATCAATTTCAATTAATCACTGGAGCAACTAAAATGGATTAGTCACAACATATATGTAGCCTTTCATTATATCTGTTCATATAGCTGTTCCTTGGTATTGTGCATATGCCATCTACTATTGTACTTATCACATGGGTTTGTAGATTTTTGCTACTTTCATCACAATATAAAAAAGAAAATAATATTTATATAATTGTCTTATATAATATTTTGTTTTATTTTGCTTAAAATATTTGCTGATTACTTACTTCATTTGAGGCACCCTATTAGCTACTGAGATTTTGGGTTTGTCAGGGAGATATACATAACATTTTTATTTATAATACCATCACCATGGTAAAGGAATGCACAAGAAGTACTGAGGAGGACCATGTAGGGTTTAAGGGTTATGATAAAATTCGTAATTACATATGAGATGAATATAAGGAAATACAAGGTAACTAGGTAAGTAAATATAGGGAAAGTGGAAAGAAGAGTGTTCTAGGGAAAGAAAACATGCCAAAATGTATAGAGGCATGGAAAGTCATTATATGATGCAAAGTTGGGTGGCTGAGAAAGGTAAAAAATTGTCAACAATATCAGAACAGTTGTTATCAAATTTTGGTGAATACCAGTGTCACCTTAGAAATAATAAAACATGCAGAAGACTATGTAAGTGGATTCGGTATTTTATCAAGTCCTCAGGTAATTCTGATACATATCAAAGTTTGAGAACCATTGTTATTAGAGCATACAGTGCTAAATGGAAAAGGTTTGTAAAAGGATAACTTAGAAAAAAACAATCTCCATATTTAAAAGTAGTATACCAATAGCTGGAGTAGGAAATTACAATCTACTCCAGTATTCTTGCCTGGGAAATTCCATGGACAGAGGAGCCTGGCAGACTATAGTCCATGGGGTCACAGAGAGTCAGACATGACTGAGCGACTGAGCATGCACACACATACCTATAGTATCCTTTGGTAGTAGGGAGGCAACATAAATGTTGAATTTTAGATTAATTAATGTCAATGGTAAATAAAATATATTTGAGATGGAAAAACTAATATAAAAAAGCAAATAATAGGCTGTTAAAGGCTATGAAAAAGGATAGGGTGGGGTTATGGAGATGAGATAATAAAGTATTGCATCAATATTAAGTCATCAACTCGCATCTGGTAAAATTCAAGACAGGTCAATTTTCATTCCAATCCCAAAGAAAGGCAATGCCAAAGAATGCTCAAACTACTGCACAATCGCACTCATCTCACACGCTAGTAAAGTAATACTCAAAACTCTCCAAGCAGGGCTTCAGCAATACATGAACCGCGAACTTCCAGACTTTCAAGCTGGTTTTAGAAAAGGCAGAGGAACCAGAGATCAAATTGNCATATGAGATGAATATAAGGAAATACAAGGTAACTAGGTAAGTAAATATAGGGAAAGTGGAAAGAAGAGTGTTCTAGGGAAAGAAAACATGCCAAAATTCATAGAGGCATGGAAAGTCATTATATGATGCAAAGTTGGGTGGCTGAGAAAGGTAAAAAATTGTCAACAATATCAGAACAGTTGTTATCAAATTTTGGTGAATACCAGTGTCACCTTAGAAATAATAAAACATGCAGAAGACTATGTAAGTGGATTCGGTATTTTATCAAGTCCTCAGGTAATTCTGATACATATCAAAGTTTGAGAACCATTGTTATTAGAGCATACAGTGCTAAATGGAAAAGGTTTGTAAAAGGATAACTTAGAAAAAACCAATCTCCATATTTAAAAGTAGTATACCAATAGCTGGAGTAGGAAATTACAATCTACTCCAGTATTCTTGCCTGGGAAATTCCATGGACAGAGGAGCCTGGCAGACTATAGTCCATGGGGTCACAGAGAGTCAGACATGACTGAGCGACTGAGCATGCACACACATACCTATAGTATCCTTTGGTAGTAGGGAGGCAACATAAATATTGTTGAATTTTAGATTAATTAATGTCAATGGTAAATAAAATATATTTGAGATGGAAAAACTAATAGAAAAAAGCAAATAATAGGCTGTTAAAGGCTATGAAAAAGGATAGGGTGGGGTTATGGAGATGAGATAATAAAGTATTGCATCAATATTAAGTCATCAACTCGCATCTGGTAAAATTCAAGACAGGTCAATTTTCATTCCAATCCCAAAGAAAGGCAATGCCAAAGAATGCTCAAACTACTGCACAATCGCACTCATCTCACACGCTAGTAAAGTAATACTCAAAACTCTCCAAGCAGGGCTTCAGCAATACATGAACCGCGAACTTCCAGACTTTCAAGCTGGTTTTAGAAAAGGCAGAGGAACCAGAGATCAAATTGCCAACATCTGCTGGATCATCAAAAAAGCAAGAGAGTTCCAGAAAAACATCTATTTCTGCTTTATTGACCATGCCAAAGCCTTTGACTGTGTGGATCACAATAAACTGTAGAAAATTATGAGAGAAATGGGAATATTAGACCACTTGACCTGCCTCTTGAGAAACCTATATGCAGGTTAGGAAGCAACAGTTAGAACTGGATGTGGAACAACAGACTGGTTCCAAATAGGAAAAGGAGTACGTCAAGGCTGTATATTGTCACCCTGCTTATTTAACTTATATGCAGAGTACATCATGAGAAACGCTGGGCTGGAAGAAGCACAAGCTGGAATCAAGATTGCCAGGAGAAATATCAGTAACCTTATCCATATACAGAAGTAATTCTACCTGAGACTTGACAAACCAAAAAAATCTATTAACTTAATCATGTGTGATACTACCAATCTGATTTCCAACATGTAACATTGGGATGGTTCTTTGACATATGTCCAGAAAAGTAAATGTGCAGTAAAATTTTATCCCCTGAAGAAAGGATAGGCTACCCACTCCAGATTCTTAGGCTTCCCTGGCAGCTCAGAAGGTAAAGAATCCACCTGCAGTGTGGGAGACCTGGGTTCGATACCTCCTTTGGGAAAATTACCTGAAGGAGGACATGGCAAACCACTTCAGTGTTCTTGCCTGGAGGATTCCATAGACAGAAGAACCTGGCAGGCTACAGTCCATGGGGTTGCAAAGTGTTGGACATGACTGAGAGACTAAGCATAGCATGTCACAGTAGTATTTTGAGTATGTTAAACATTATCAGAGAAATAGACCATGTCAATAACTAATGGTCCCTTAGTTAACATTGAGATGAATTTGATTGTGGGGAATCTGCCTTTTCACAGCTTGCCTAAAATAGATTTCATGACTATTGAATACTGTTTGGATAAGTCATTGTTCACTAATTAAGTGTATCCATAAAGATTTGGTTTCCTCAAAGCTTTAATACTTCAGAAAAGATAACTAACTGATACCAGTTGTCTAGTTAATAGAGAAATATATAACCCATTGTAAAGTTAATAGACTGTGTCCTGGTATAAGTATTATCTCCTATGAGTTAATCTTTGTGTATCTCCAAGATTTTGATCAAATTGGGATCAACTGATAAAGCTAAGTAGATCTGAGAAACAAAAATGAAATGCACCATGAACTATCACCTCCACAAAACTCTGGAGAGCTGCTGACCACTGAATTTGGACCTCTTGACTGTTTAACAAGTATTACAACTGAACTGTCATTTGGGACCAGCACATGACTTAGAAGTGTGGAGAATTATGCACAACGCTAAGAAACAACAGTTACCTGGAAGATGCAGGTCATATCTAAAGACATTTGAACTATTGTTTAACCTTCTCCCTTAAAAATAAAAACTGGCAAATAGGTTCTTTCTCTGGTCCACTATTTTCTCACCTCTATCAACACCAGATATATATATATATATATATATATATATACACAAAAAATCATATATACTCCTAATCATGTATATATTTATAGAATTAGAAAATATTCTATTTCTAATAGATATAATCATTTTTACTTGCATTAAAAAATAAAAGCACATTTTAGCATAGAGACTAATATTTTTACACCCCAAAGCTGAAAAATTTTGTCAGTAAATAATATTTGTTTGTTTTTTGCACTTTAAGTAGTTCAAAGAATTTTTAATGAGGTTTTATGCAGGTTTCAAAGAATTTTTAATGCAGGTTTTATGGATTTTGTAGTAAATTCTAACATTTCACAAAACTGTTTCTCAGGATACTAAAAATCAATCATTTATGATCATTTACAAGCCTCTTATACAGAATAAGACTTGTGTATAGATATATAACTGCTCATTCTATGTTATGTAAGAATTGCTGTGCTAGTTTTATCTCTATAACAAAGACATTTGAATGAAACTGTAAATATCAGTTATACAGTTTGATGATGACTCTTTTTGTTTGATTTATAATTTTATTCCACTATCTGCATGTTTAACTTTTCAGTCTGCTGGGTAGCATGCATTTCACATTTGTAAATACAATTCTGTCAACTTCTGTGTGTGTGTGTGTGTGTGTGTGTTTTCAAATAAGAATCTTAAGGTAGAAATACAGATCTCTTTGGGAGTATTTAATTTTCTCATAAGATCCTTTTAAATAAAAATTTTAATTTATTTTTAATTAAATAAAACTCTTCTTTCTTGGTAGCATTTTTTCCCCATTTTCCTTTTTTTATAAATGTCTTATTGCATCATGTTAACATTCTGGCACATCTTTAATTATAAGGAAGACTACAGTTCTTTCTTTGCTTCATATTTAGAAACTATTTTTAGATGTTGGGTTTTACATGCATCTTTCTTTTTCTAAGTGATCCTTTCATCTAAAATCAGAGAAAATTTTTCAAGCTAATGTTGCCTAGCAAAAAATAAAGGGGAATGAAACACTTTACATCAAATGAGTAGTAGAAAACATCTTATTGGATGGAAAATGATCAGGACCCATGTTAGAAAATCAGGAGAAAACATGTTTCAGATCTTCTAAAAGTATACCATGTTTGGATATATTGACCTTTTCTCTTGGGGGATGCAGATTTTTAAGTTCCGAAATGAAATAACTAAGGTAAAATATTCTGAAATTGAAAATCTCTTTTAACAAAGATCAGTTTTAAATTTCCAGATTTAGAAATTCCCTTCTGAATTCTAGATACTGCTTCTCTTATTTCCAAATATTTCACATTATTGAAGGTTCACATTATTCTCAAACATGACATAGCAGTTCTCCTAGGGGTGGGGCAAGCTCAGAAATCAAAGACTGTGCATGTGGACGAGAACAAGGGGAAGATAAAAATTATCTGCCTGCATCTAGGGATATTTTAGTCTAACTAAATGCCTCTATACTGCAGAAGTTAGATTTGCTTTCTAGTTTATAGTCATATTCTAAGCCACTGCTTTACATCTTTTAGTTCAAAGTATAGTTTCAATCAACTTTATTGCTGGTGCATAGCCCACTGAAGACCCCTGGCAGAACAGAATGGGATCAAAGAAATGTATGGTGGAAGGACATAGCACAGTGATCAATAGTTTTAACAAAGAAATGAAACTGGGACAAGAGAAATTGTCTAAAGTTTGTTCAGTTTAATTTCCTGGATGAAATTTCCGATGGCAAATGAATTCAATGTCATCATTATCAATGCACTTTTAAAAAACTCCCCCAGGTTCAATATGTAAGCTAAGTTTCACATCAGAACATAAATTAAATTAATGGTACCCTTTCTTATTGCATTACTTTGATTTAAGTAGGATCTGAAATATTTCTTACAGCAGATAATCCTAGTTCATCTTCTCAATGTGCAAACAAAATAGTTCTTTTGTCAGCCTACAGCAAGTGACGCTTTTATGGTCATCATACATTATTCAACTCATGTATCTTTGTTCAAATATTAAATCATTCCCTATTACTTAGCACAAAATAGATGTTGGCTTTATTTTGATTGTAGAATGGCAAGTTAATATAAGGAAGTTCAGTTATTAATTCTCCTGACAGGTGTCTCACTTCCAAAGGAAAGCAGAACACTTTTCAAAACATATTTCAAATGCGTTTTATCAGTCTCTGAAAGTGCTATCACCTTAATTTAAGGCAATTATTTCAATGACCATTTGTCAGCTCTCCTTCTTCTGTGGGAAGTTTAGTGACATCCGTTAAGCCTACACACTGCCCTGTGTCCTGCTTGCATATGTTTCTCTGACCTCATTCTGTCCTGTCAAGGGTCTTTAATGGTTATCCAGCAGGGTACAGCAACTGAAGAGACAAGTATAAAGTCGACCAAAACATTTATGTGCTTCAAGGAAACAGGAATCAAAAAGGATTTTCTCCTAGAAAAAAAAAATAAGATCCTATCGTTTTTGTCTCCCACTTATTTTAGCTTAATTAAATCTAGGAGAAAGGGGTAACTACAACCTAACTCATGGCATTATTTGACACTGAAGTGAAAAAGTATTAAAAGTCCTTCTTCCTATAGCAGCAAAGAAAATCATGAACAAATCTGAGGCATGGTTGCCTCATACAGCAAAGACATTTCCCTAAAACCAGGCTACTCAGCATTCAAGACATTCTTCAGTTTTAAAAACTGACTTAAAAATACTCACTGCAACATTTAATGGCATCCTTTATTTTGTAGAAGCTCCTCAAAACACCAAAGCATATTTTTAGTACTAATTCTCAAGTATATTGTTTTTACTCATCATGGGAAAAATACATTATCATAACTAATTCATCTCAGTTGTTAACTCTTTCAACATTCCACACAATTCTATAAACAAAACTGTGTATTTTTTTTAACCAACATGCATTTTCTAAACTTGTAGAAGTTTCCATGACCCAAGTAGAGGGAAATCATACTGGATGTAGAAGTACTTTTTCAACCAGATAATGTTATTGCTATCAAATTTCTCCTGGTGTCCTCTTTCTCCATTCCCAAGACCCCCTGTTAGTTCCCAAAATCGGAACAACTCCAATAAGTACAGAACTAAGCAAGTTATAATTTTATTGTTAATATTGGCTTATATCTTACTCATTCATGAAATAAGGCCATTAGAATTTTCATATTAAATATTGTTCTATCTTATATGTATCATGTTCCTACTAGCAAAGCCCAAAACACTGATGCTTTATATTGACAGTCTCCTTTCTCCTCTCCAGCTCACATCTGACCTCAAGAGCATCTGCTTCTGTGCTAATCCTCCTGCGCCAGCACCTAGCCTAGTGTTCATGATCCCTTTCTTAGCCCACTAAATAGTATCTCCAAACAGTGAGATGCTCACTGATTTGACTTGGATTTTTTTGTGTTTTTCCTTTATCCAGGATGAAGATTCTTCCCTATAACCTCCTCTTTCTTTCTTCTGCCCAAGCCCACTAATATTGCTACTAAACCTCAGAAAATCCCACTAACCCCTACTTAGGGGTCCTTGACAGATTCCCATAGCATCTAAAAATCTCTTGTACAATTCTGAGCACAAAGCCTGGGGGAAAAAAATGGAATCCATATCCTATACAATAGGGTGTAGAGCTCATGGAAGACCAAGGACTCCATTAATCGTCTACATGGTGAGGTCTGAAAACAATCTAGAAAAGTTCAACAAGCCAAGAATATTCTCATCTAATCCTAGAGATCAGTCAACCAGATCTTCTTGGGGAGAAGAAACTTTGTATAAGAGAGAAAGCCTGATACTGAAGTCCGTTCTGATTATGTTTGAATACCAGCTTCTTTGTTTCCTAATGCACAACTGTAGACAACCTACTAAACTTTTGAGTCTCAATTTATTTTTGCAAAANCCATCGAATCAGTGATGCCATCCAGCCATTTCATCCTCTGTCGTCCCCTTCTCCTCCTGCCCCTAATCCCTCCCAGCATCAGTCTTCTCTAATGAGTCAACTCTTCGCATGAGGTGGCCAAAGTACTGGAATTTCAGCTTTAGCATCATTCCCTCCAAAGAAATCCCAGTCGTGTCCAACTCTTTAACCCCAACGACTATAGTCCGCCAGCCTCCTCTGTGCATGGAATTTTCTAGGCACAGAGGAGAATTCTCAAGAGGTACGAACAACCCTTTTTGAATCCGTAAGAGAAGCTGCTATTGAAACCAGGGTTTCCAGACACACTGATGCGGTCACCTGACGGCTAGAAATGCAGCCCCTGGCCTGTCCGTTTCTGGCGGCCCCGCCTGGGACCCTGATCTCACAGGCTCCGGAGAGCCGCGCCCTAAGAAGCCATCTCCGCTCCCACACCTCCACGCTTTCCTGTTTGCAATCTTAACTCCAAGTATATGCTGGGTCGTCTCCAGTGAAAATTAGTAGAGGTCCACCTTGCAACCAGCTGTTGTCAAGACTCAGCTTCTATATTTATCTGCGACGTTCCTACGTTTGCAGGCGAATGTGCACAGTGCATGTTGGCAGACACAGCAACAAAAGCAGTCAGAGCCATTGAATTTCTCACTGTGATCCACTCACAAGGCTGATTTGCATGACTTAAAAGTTCTTAAACCTCATTTCTAATGGTATTATCTTTGAGTTTTAATTAAATGCCAAAGATACAGAGGATGAGACTGTTTCAACTCTTTTTGACCCAATGGACTGCAGGACGCCAGGCTTCCCTGTCCATCACCATCTAACGGAGCTTGTTCAAACTCATGTCCACTGAACCGGTGATGCCATCAAACCATTTCCTCCTCTGTCATCCCCTTCTCCTCCCACCTTCAATCTTTCCCAGCATCAAGGTCTTTTCCAATGAGTCAGNGTTGGCTTAAAGCTCAACATTCAGAAAACAAAGATTATGCCATCTGGTCCCATCACTTCATGGCAAATAGATGGGGAAACAGTGGAAACAGTGACAGATTTTATTTTTTGGCAGTCCAAAATCACTGCAGATGGTGACTGTAGCCATGAAATTAAAAGACACTTACTCCTTGGAAGAAAACTTATGACCAACCTAGATAGCATATTAAAAAGCAGAGACATTACTTTGCCGACAAAGGTCCCTCTAGTCAAGGCTATGTTCTTTCTGATAGTCATGTATGGATGTGAAAGTTGGACTTAAAGAAAGGTGAGAGCTGAAGAATTGATGCTTTTAAACTGTGGTGTTGAAGAAGACTTTTGAAAGCCCCTTGGACTGCAAGGAGATCCAACCAGTCCATCTAGATCAACCAGACTGATCTAAAGGAGATCAGTCCTGAGTATTCATTGGAAGGACTGATGCTAAGGCTGAAACTCCAATACTTTGGCCACCTGATTCAAAGAACTGACTCTTTTGAAAAGACCCTGATGCTGGGAAAGATTGAAGGTAGGAGAAGAAGGGGATTATAGAGGATGAAGGAGTTGGATGGCATCACCAACTCACTGGACATGAGTTTGAGTGAACTCCGGGAGTTGGTGATGGACAGGGAGGCCTGGCATGCTACAGTTCATGGGTCACAGAGAGTTGGACACGGCTGAGTGACTGAACTGAAAACCTCCATGTATGTAATCAACTGACGTTTGACAAGAGAAAAAGGCAATATAATGAAGCAAAGATAATATTTTCTCCAAATGCTGCTGAGACACCTGGGAATCCACCTGCAAAAACTTGAATGTAGACACTACATTTCATCCTTCACAAAAATACTTTAAAATGAATTAGACTGAAATGTAAAGTCTCAAGCTATAAAACTCTTAAAAGATAGCACAGTAGAAAGCTTAGATGACCTAGGGTATGATGATGCCTGTTTAAATGAACACCAAATATACAATGCTTGAAATAAATATTCAATAACTGGTAAACTGGATTGATTAAGATTAAACAGTCTGCTCTGTAAAAGAATTTCAAGAGACTGAGAAGATAAGCTACAGAAGAAAATATTTTCAGAAGGCACATGTGATAAAGAAGTTATCCGAAAATACAAAGAGTTCCTAAAGCTCAACAATAAGAAAAACGATTTAATTAAAAACTGGGCAAAAGTCCTTAAAAGAGATCTCATCAAAGAACATTTACAGATGGCAAGTAAGCATTTAAAATGATGCATTATTAAGCAAATGAAAATTCAAACAACAATCAGATACCTCCATACACCTATTAGCATGGTCAAATCTAAGACACTGACAATAGCAAATGCTGACAAGGATGTTGAATAACAGGTATTAGACTTGGCTGGTGGGAATGCAAAATGGTTCAGTCACTTTGGAAGACAAGTTGGCATTTCTTACCAAACTAGAAATATTCTTAGTATACAATTCGGCAAACGTACTTCTTGGCATTTACCCGAAGAAGCTGAAATTTTTCTATCCAAACAGAAACCTGCACATAACGTTAACAGCAGCTTTGTTCATAATTGACAGTACTTGGAAGCAACCAAGATGTCCCTCACTAGGTGGGTGGATAAATAAACCACAGTACATTCAGAAAATGGAGTATTATTCAGCACACAAACAATGAGCTATTAAGCCATGAAAAGACATATAAGAATCATATATGCCTATTACTAAGTGAAATAAGCAATCTGAAAAGGCTATATCCTATACAATTCCAAATATATGATATTATGGGAAAAAAGTAAAACTATGGATACACTAAAAAGATGAGAGGCTACTGGGGAGCAGGATGGTAGAGAGATTAATTGGCAGAGCAAAGACAATCTTTAGGGCAATGAAATATGTCATTAAACATTTCTCCCAAGTCCATAGAATATATAATATCAAGAATAATCCCTAAAGTAAACTATGAACTTTGGATGATTATGAGGTGATAATGTGTAGATTCATCCTTAGTAAGAAATGTGCCATTCTGGTAAGTGATATTGATAATGGGGGAAACTATACATGTGTGAGGTAAGAGGGTGTTTGGGAAACCTAGCTTTCTCTCAGTTTTTTTGCAAACTTAAAACTATTCTAAAAAATTGTCTGTAAAACAGTATGTACTTATTTGATCTAAATAAACCTCAAAGCTCTTCTCCCCAAATCAAAACAGTCTTTATTGGGCTTATTATGGCTTTGCCCAACTCTTACTATAATTTGAGCACTTCCTTTGCCAATTAATTTTCACTTTGCCCAAATGCTCTTATTTTTTCAGTAATTTTAACTATTCAAATACACAAAGATTCTTCACTGATGTAAAACAAAAAGCAGATTTACCCAATGTTGAATTATTTAGTAAGCAGAGTATTTTGTATTCAGTTTTTAACTACCTTGATGTATTATATTCATAATTGAACAAATTTACTCACTTCCTTTCACTAAGTATTAAATACTTGAATTTATTAATGGATGAGGTTTAGAAACTGGAAATAGGATTGAGGAGGTGATTTAGTCACACTGGGTCTGCATTTTTCTCATCTATAATTTGGTGGGGACAAGACAATGTCTTTCGAGTTTATACCTAATATTCTGTTAGAAATCTGTCAAATTGTGGCAATGTTAAGTTACCGAAATGAAATTAACCAAGATCTGATCATTCTAATCCTCTAGTTCAAATCTTTGTCTGAAGGAAGAATATAGCTTAAATGATTTAAAACATACCACACATGGAAAGAATATTACATTGCCTTGAGTCTAGGAATGATGGAACAAAAATCTACTATGAACCATATGTAATAAAAACCAACCCTACAAATGCAAAAAGATAATATGAGAAAACGAAATGCTATCAGGAAAATAGTACATAAAACTTTGAAGTAACCTGATGATCTTTTTTTAGTTACTTTGAGAATAAACACAAGACAAAGACACAAGACANCCATATGTAATAAAAACCAACCCTACAAATGCAAAAAGATAATATGAGAAAACGAAATGCTATCAGGAAAATAGTACATAAAACTTTGAAGTAACCTGATGATCTTTTTTTAGTTACTTTGAGAATAAACACAAGACAAAGACACAAGACAAAATACTATTATTTCAAGTTACTGGTAAGTTTAGGTATAAAGTTACTCTTAAAAAGCTCTTTGTTGTTGTTATTCAGTCACTCAGTCCTGTCTGGCTCTTTGAGACCCCATGGACTGCAGCATGCCAGGCCTCCCTGTCCTTCACCATCTCCCGGAGCTTGCTAAAATTCATGTCCATTGAGTTATTGATGCCCTCCAACCATCTTGTTCTCTGTTGTCCCCTTCTCCTCCTGCCTTTAATCTTTCCCAGCATCAGTTCAATTCAGTCACTCAGTCATGTCTGAATCTATGCGACTCCATGAACCGCAACACGTCAAGCCTCTCTGTCCATCACCAACTCCTGCAGTTTACTCAAACTCATATCCATTGTTCAGTGATGCCATCCAATCATCTCATCTTCTGTTGTCCTCTTCTCCTCCTGCCCTCAATCTTTCCCACCATCAGGGTCTTTTCAAATGAGTCAGCTCTTTGCATCAGTTGGCCAAAGTATTAGAGTTTCAGCTTCAGCATCAGTCCTTCCAATGAACACTCAGGACTGATCTCCATTAGCATGGACTGGTTGGCTCTCCTTGCAGTCCAAGGGACTCTCAAGAGTCTTCTCCAACAACACAGTTCAAAACCATCAATTCTTCGCTGCTCATGGTTCTTTAGTGTCCAACTCTTACATCCATACATGACCACTGGAAAAACCATAGCCTTGACCAGAGGGACCTTTGTTGGCAAATGTCTCTGCTTTTTAATATGCTATCTAGGTTGATCATAACTTTCCTTCCAAGGAGTAAGTGTCTTTTAATTTCATGGCTGCACTCACCATCTGCAGTGATTTTGGAGGCCCCCAAAATAAAGTCTGACACTATTTCCACTGTTTCCCCATCTATCTGCCATGAAATGATGGGGCTGGATGCCATGATTTTCGTTTTCTGAATGTTGAGCTTTAAACCAATTTTTTCACTCTCCTCTTTCATTTTCATCAAGAGGACCTTGAGTTCTTCTTTACTTTCTGTCCTAAGGGTGGTGTCATCTGGCATGTCTGAGGTTATTGATATTTTTCCTGGCAATCTTGATTCCTACTTGTGCTTCCTCCAGCCCAGCGTTTCTCATGGTGTACTCTGGGTATAAGTTAAATAAGCAGGGTGATAATATACAGCCTTGGCATACTCCTTTTTCTATTTGGAAAACTCCTTTCCAATCTGTTGTTCCATGTCCAGTTCTAACTGTTACTTCCTGACCTGCATATAGGTTTCTCAAGAGGCAGGTCAGGTAGTCTGATATTCCCATCTCTTAAAGAATTTTCCACAGTTTATTGTGATACACACAGTTAAATGCTTTGACATAGTCAATAAAGCAGAAATAGATGTTTTTTTTCTGGAACTGTCTTGCTTTTTTGATGATCCAGCGATGTGGGATCATTGCTGAATGCCATGATCTTAGTTTTTTGAATGTCGAGTTTCTAGTCAGCTTTTCCACTCTCCTCATTCACCTTCATCAAGAGGCTTTTGTCCCCGGAATTTAGCACTCTTATCCTCATATAGCAAATTACTGTGTAGCTCACTATAACAATTGATGTGTATTTCTTTTCTAAAAATCATCATAGCAAAATTGTATATGTTTCTCACAGTGTTATACCATCCATTAAATTGCATATCAAATGCTGGATATTTTAGCAATAATTTTAATTTTCTTATACCAAGAAATGTATATGAATCTGCTAACATTATAATCCACTTTAAGAAAGTTTTATATTTTCCTACTATACATCACAGTAGATATGCATATAATTTTACTGCATATTAGATTTCTTCTTAATTACATATAATAAACTTTACAGGTTTATAGGAAAATTAAATATTTTCATATTTAATAGAATTTTCTTGGTTCAAACTACTTTGTTTACTGAATAAAATTATGTTTATCACAAACAGTAGCCTCAGACATTTCATATAATCTTGTAAATTTCATAAAAATATGAGAGATCAAACATAGTGCCATAGCTTTAAAAGCTGGTGAAAATGAACAACACCTAATACATAACTTTACACTGCAGTTTCCAGCAGAGTAGATTTTATATTTCAAACTTTATGCCAACACAGAAGGAGGAAGCAGTGCTCAGAATTTTCTGGATAAATATTTGTGCTTAGTCATCAGATATTACTATCTTAACTGAAGTAAAATTCATTTTATTATGAAATTTATATTAAGTTGACAAAAGGCTTTAGAAAGCTTTGAAAAATGATCACTGTCTGGGTACTAATTGTCATATTTTGATTTAATTGGTCTGAAAATGCAGCCTGGTAATCAGTATATTTAAAACTTCCTCTGCTAATTTACTGCATGAGTGCTATGATGGATAAAAGAATAAGAGTTACTACTATAGTTTACATAAGAATCCAGCTAACACTGGAATTTCTTATAGATGTGTTCAAAACAAGTGTTCAACAACAGTTACACATGTTTCTAAGATATACTCAACTATACAAGGGTAATAATATCCCCTTAAATGCACTCTAATTATATAATTAAGGACTGCCTCTAATCTTTGGGTAAATTTTATATATCCCGTAACTTTGTTTTTTAATGTATGTCTATACATTCATAAGAATTTAAACCAAAGTTACTAAATTATTTTTTTAAGGTAAAAGAATTTTAGAAGAATAAATAAAAACTATCTTTACTATTATCTCATTAAAAGTCTACTCTGAATCAATTTTAAGTAAAGATAAGAGAAACTGGGTATTGCCACACTCAGTCTAAAAACTAACAAAATACCCAGAAATAGAAGCTCACTTTTCATTTGTTCCAAATGATTTTCTGGGTTGCTTAAAATACACTTATGATTCTTGGACCTGGTATAACACATATTCATGTTTCTCAGATTACTCTGACATTAATTTTGGCAGTACAAAGACTTATTGAAATCTGTAAATAAAATAGCACTAATAGGAAATGTATAAGTTTTAATTAGAATAATGTTACATCAAAATGAGTAAGTTGAAGATGTAATCCAGTTCTATGGAATTGGAAATTTCACCAGTTTTCACAATTCTTTTCCAACATCTTATATCTGAAAATTTTCAGAAATTTGATTTTATAAAACCACTGTTTTTACTTGAATATTCTTAGAGAATTGAATATTCTGATATTTTTGTGCTTCTGTTTTGATTAAAATATTCTTACCCATGTTTGTACCCATTGAAAATGTAATCTGCATTTTCTCCTTTGAAAATTCTGGGCGTATTTATAGACTTGTTCAGTGGAAAGACAGAAGCAGTAAAAAATGCTTGCAAACTTTACAACTTAGCTGGTTGTAAAAAAAAAAAGCGAGGAAAGAAGGAAGGAAGGAAAGGAGAGAGGAAGGAAGGAAAGGAGAGAAGGAGGAAGGAAGGACAGGAGGGAGGCAAAAAAGAACGGAAGGCAGAGAGAAAAGAATATCAAAAACAATATAATTTAGTCCCCTCGAGGTCTGCAAAAAGTATGCAGATGGATGACAAGTGTTTGATGGACTAGCAGAAGGGTAAATGTCCAAGGAACTCAGCAAATGGAAGTTTTGGCCACAGACAGGCAGTATAACCCTAAGAGTCCTATGATCTTAAGAAGGCTGGTACTCCACGATTTTGGAGATCAGAACAGTGTGTCTGAGTCCAACTCTGTGCAGACACATGCAAGAAACCCACAAAACTGCCTTTCCATCCCTGATAAGGAAACTAAGTTTCTTTGTGATCAAAAGGTTTGTAGGTTCAGTGATGCATTAACAAGATAAAAGAAGATATGTTTACTGAGATGGACATAAACAATGGAACAATTCAGCCTCTTATTTTCTATAATTGATCTAACCTTTCTTAACCTCAGAAGTGTGGGTAGAATTCAAGTATGTCTGAACTAAAGTTACTGCAGGCCTTTCCAACTAAAGGCCTTCTTCCCTGGTGGCTCAGCTGGTAAAGAATCTGCCTGTAATGTGGGAGACCTGGGTTCAATCCTTGGGTTGGGAAGATCCCCTGCAGAAGGGAACAGCTATCCACTCCAGTATTCTGGCTTGGAGAATTCCATGGACTGAATAGCCCATGGGGTTGTAGAGTCGGACATGACTGTGTGACTTTCATTTTCACTTCCAATTGAAACCATTTTTCCCAAGCTCTTCTGAATAAAAACGATCATCTTCTCGCTTGCCCTCTCTGAAAAGGAGGCTGTGGGGAACCTGGATGGCCTGTGACACCAGGAAAGAGAGCCCCAGTTTTTGCTCGGACCAATTTTCTAATAATGATTATAAAGAGCGAACATTTCCTTATAGCACATAGGATAAAGAGCATTCACTGGAGGTTAAATGAATTATAACTTGGGGTATTTCCATTACGTTCTATGTAAAGGAACATAAAAATGTCACCTGTGTGCTCAAATAACCACCAGAATAGTTGCAGGCCACTGATCTAATGATGCTTCTATTCATTCTACCACAAATTGAGCAGTAGAAGCAGTAATCATCACCACCCTGAAAGTGTTTGTATTTCTGCCATGTGGGCATGGGTGCCTAAACTAAAATTTTCATTTGTATACCAAGAGCAAATCCCACAATCTCTGAGCTGTCCATGTGAAAAATAAGGTACAATTCCCTAGAACTGACCTTTTTATGCTTCATGGTGAGGGGGTGGAAAGAAAGTGTATCTGGATCAATTCACACAGTTATGAGCAAAAGATGTGCAATGCTGATACTAATAAATCAGAAAGCCATCACAGCCAGAAAAAAAGCTTTATCTCAAACTGTTTCTAAAGCATATGAAAGATAAGACAAAGTTTTGACAAGCTGACAACTTGCTATGTTGATTTATAGAAAAGTTTAAATTCCACAACCACAAAATGACAATCTCATCGGAAGTCCCTGCTTAAAGAAATATTTTAGCAAAATGAACTGGCACAGATGAAGAAGAGAAATGACATTTAATAGGCCATGTCAACATACCCCTTGGGTCAGATTAAAATGTAAAGCTAAAAATAATGCTTTAAAAACATATTTTACTAACAGGTTTATTGCCTTAAGGGAAATGTCTTAAGGAAAGGAAGGCTGATGATACACTTTTATTTATTTGAGATTATAAAGATTTTCAGTAACTGCCAGAGCAATACCACCAAAAAAACCAGTATTAGTCCAAACGCTTATCTAGAAACCAAGATTTTTACACAGTAAACCTGACAACGTCTAAAAGAAATGATGATGATTTTACTAATATTTTAGTGCCAATTTCAAAGACTTTTCAAAAATGACATTGAAATCAGTCTGAAAATTCATTTCAACTTTTACAATGTTTCATGTATATGAAATCAGTGTTTAATATTAACCTTTGTATTATAATCTTAACATGAAATTATAAAAATAATTCATTTTTAGTTTACGTATTTGTAAAAACAATGAGTTGTATTACTGTAGGAGTTATGCTAAATAACTAAAACCTGTTTTTCACAGTGAAGAATAGCACTGTTTAGTCAGTTGAGTCTCTCTGGCTTTTACTAAAGAAAGTTATAAGTTTAGCTTTGTATTTGGGTCTGTTTACTATACCATGCACATTTTTAGGAAGATGGTTAGTGTGATGTAATTCTAAATTATACATTTCACCATGTTTTTTTATCTAGGTATTTTGTGTTTTTATTTCTTCCCTCTTTTCCTTTCTCAATCTCTGTTTATGTCTTTTTCTTTGCAGTAGAAATTTATATGTATGTATACAAACACACACACACACATACACACACTTCTGATTGCTAAAACACAGTCTATCTAAGAAATCATAGATCCTATGCAGAATTTGAAATTAAGATCCCATCTAACTTTCTCTATCCTACTTCTTTGTGTACATTCTTCTAAAATGCTTTGGAAAACTTCAATTTTTGTCATATCTGGAAATTCCTATTATGTTAATTAATGCTTTCAGGAAAGCATGGGGAAAAATCTCTGAAACTATAAAGAACTTAGTCACATAAACAGATATGCACTGACTATATTTTATCATGTCAGAGAATGGTGTCTTCTTCTAAAGTTTTTACTTGCACAATAATCTCTCCATTATATTTTATTTAAAAATAGAAACACTACTGATAAGTCCTCTACTTAGGAAAGAAGAAAGCACAGTTATTAGCCTACTGTGTATTTTCATACATCTTGTTACAATTGCTTTCTATGTGTATTTAAATACTTTTAGAAATATAGGGTATTATATTTGCAAATCATAATTACACACTTAATGTATTATTTTCATATTGCTTTGTTCACTTCTCTATTTTTTTTAAAGATTTTTACATATTAGTACAAACATTTATCTCATCTTTTAACCTAATGTACTATCTTCCAGAATATGGATCAACCATACTTCATTTAATCATTCTATTACTGAAAAGCATGTGTGTAGCTCTCAAATTTCTGTTTGGAAATGTTGATTTTCACTTTGCATAGAATAGCTGGTGGTCATTTACTGCCGACACAGAAAAACTAAAAAAGTTTCAAATGAAATACAGAACTCATATTTTAAAGACAGTAGAGAGCTGAGGGAGCAATGAAAACTACAAAGCTAAGATTCTATACAGGGGAAAAGAAAAATTTAAAAACTCAAAGAAGCTAACTGACTTTTATAGTTGATTTTTACCCTGGAGATATTTCCCAATTTTTAGCATGGACAAGAAACTAAGCTTCCAGTACCAAAACTGCAGGAAAAGGCTGCTCAAGGAGAGAGAGAAACTAGCAGTCTTCCAGCACTCCAGATGGCTTGTAGAGGCTTGGAGGATCTCTGTGGCATGGTCACCTTCCTCCTCAAGAAACATACTGATTACAGAAGACCCACAGGGTACAAAGGCAGAAATGTAAGCATATGAAACTTCTGAAAGCGGAGGTTTTCTGAAGTCTTCTGAAACAAAATTTAGGATTAAGGACAATCCAGAGTGAAGGGCCCCACATAATACATCTGGCCCTTAGTAAAAATCAAGAAAGACCAAAGGTAAATAAGAAGTATTAATAAATGAGTTTCTCCAGGCTGAAATTCAGCCTTGAGCCAGCACTGTTCCTTATTTGACTTGGAAAAAATTAACAAAGAAAAACTCCCAAAAGAGTTAGAAGACTAGCAGGGGAAGCTCTCAAGTCCTGCAAGGACAGCAGAGCCCAACTGGAAAAACAAAGACTCTTCATTACTGGTATCGATTCAGCCAATGAAAAGCCATGGACACAATGTTTACAATAGCCACCCAACTTCCTTTTCCTCTTTGTAAACCTGTTCTCCTTTCCTTGCCAAGGGGAAACCTGTACATGTCTTTCCAGGGTTGCAAACCCCGAAATACAATTTTCTGCTAATCCCCAATAAACCTGTGTTTGTTGGAGAAACATCTAGCAGTCATTTTGTTCAGGTTAACAGGCTAACATGATAACTGTGATACTATATTTCCTGTAGAGGGAAGAATAAACTTCTGCAAGAGGAAGATAATACTATGTGGAGTTTTGTAGCTTTTTGTTCAGACATGCAATCCAAATTACTGGAATGATGTTAAAACACAGTTGCATGACCAAAAATCAAGAGGAAAGAAAAAAGATAATAGAAACTGAGCTGCAGATAAATGAGTATCAGAATTAGCTGAATATGATTACTATATTAAAGGAAATAAAATAATATAGAAAAAATTAATATGAATAGATTTGGTGAAATACTTGTTTTATCCAAAATACTTGTTTTATCCTCTGCCTATTTTAAAATTGAATTGTTAGTTTATACCTTACTGATTTGCAGAAACTCTTTCAAACATTTTCTCCCAGTCTGTTGCTTTTTTTTTAAGAGAGAATTTTTTAAAAGCCAATGGAAACAGTGGAAGTGAAAAATTAAAATCAAGAATTTAAATGATAGATTTTAATTACATTGTCCAAAGAGGATAAGAAAGGAGATAAAAGGAGAAATGGAACAGATAAATAGAATATAAGATTTACCTAAACACATACAGACTAAAACACTTAAGTTATAAAAGGACAAATGGACTCTTAAAGGACTAAGTTTTCCATGACTTTAAAGAAAATTCAACACTATAATGTTTATAAGAGACACTTTAAGTATAAATAACCAGATTTAAAAGTAAAAGAAAAAGGAGAAAAGTTATATTGCAGAACATTAACCAAAAGAATGAAGAGATAGTTATAATAATATACGACAGAAAATCTTGAGGGCAAAAAGCACTACATAAGATAAAAAAGACATTTCAATATATATGAGTTCCATCTGCAAGGAACATATTATAATTCTAAATCTATATACACTCATTAGCAGAGTTTTTAAATGGCTAAAGCAAAATAATGAAAATAAAAGGAGAAATACATAAGTCTATAATCATAGGCATAAAAACATTTCTCTCAATAGTTTATAGAACAAAGATACAAAAAAATCAGAAAGGAAATAAATATCCAATACATCAGAATTCACATTTTTTAAAGCACATAAAATTGACTGTATTTTGTATATGCTGCTGCTGCTGCTAAGTTACTTCAAACATGTCTGACTCTGTGAGACCCCACAGACGGCAACCCACCAGGCTCCCCTATCCCTGGGATTCTCCAGGCAAGAACACTGGAGTGGATTTCCTTCTTCAATGCATGAAAGTGAAAAGTAAAAGTGAAGTTGTTCAGTTGTGTCCGACTCTTAGTGACACCATGGACTGCAGCCCACCAGGCTCCTCCATCCATGCTATTTTCCAGGCAAGAGTACTGGAGTGGGGTGCCATTGCCTTCTCCAATATTGTATATAAACTTCAACATTTTTCTAATGAGTCACCTGACCTCAGAGGAACTGTTAGAAATGTACTGGTGAATTTTTCAAAACATTTTAGGAATAAATTATACCAATCTTAAACTAACCCTTCAGAAAATACAAAGAGAACACATTTAACAACCCGTTAATTAGATCAACAAAAATCTTCATAACAAAATTTGATAACAAAGTTATAGATAACTATGAAAAATAAAATTTGCAGGCTAAGTTCTCATAAATATATTGAATAAATGAAAAAATATTAAACAGAACATTAGAAAAATAAATTCAAAAATATGTAAGGAAGATAATAATCTTTCAAATGAGTAGGATTTTTCCATGAAAGCAAGAGTGATTTAACAGTCAAAAACATCAATGCAATTTACCCTATTAATACAAAGTAAGTAGGAAAAACAGTACGATCAATGCATTAAATGCATTTTATATAATTCAACATCCATTTATGATAACAATTCTTAACAAGTTAGCAATAGAAAGGTACTCTAATAACTTAATAGAAATCATCTTGGAAAGATTCTAAATATCTTAGAGATAAATTGTTAAAACCCTTCCACTGCAATCAGAAATGAGTCAATGATGCCTGCTACCATCCCTTATATTTAACAGTTTTAGAGTTCCTAAGCACTGAAGTATACAAAAAAGATCTTCATGACCAAGATAATCATGATGGTGTGATCATTAAACTAGAGCCAGACATCCTGGAATGTGAAATCAAGTGGGCCTTAGGAAGCATGACAACAAACAAAGCTAGTGGAGGTGATGGAATTCCAGTTGAGCTCTTTCAAATCCCAGAAGATGATGCTGTGAAAGTGCTGCACTCAATATGCCAGCAATTTTGGAAAACTCAGCAGTGGCCACAGGACTGGAAAAGGTCAGTTTTCATTCCAATGCCAAAGAAAGGCAATGCCAAAGAATGCTCAAACTACTGCACAATTGCACTTATCTCACACGCTAATGAAGTAATGCTCAAAATTCTCCAAGCCAGGCTTCAGCAATACGTGAACCGTGAACTTCAAGATGTTCAAGTTGGTTTTAGAAAAGGCAGAGGAGTCAGAGATCAAATTTCCAACATCCGCTGGATCATCGAAAAAGCAACAGAGTTCCAGAAAAACATCTATTTCTGCTTATCTATTTCTGCTTTATTGACTATGCCAAAGCCTTTGACTGTGTGGATCACAATAAACTGTAGGAAATTTTGAAAGAGACGGGAATACCAGACCATCTGACCTACCTCTTGAGAAACCTACATGCAGGTCAGGAAGCAACAGTTAGAATTGGACATGGAATGACAGACTGGTTCCAAATAAGAAAAGGAGTCCGTCAAGGCTGTATATTGTCACCCTGCTTATTTAACTTATATGCAGAGTACATCATGAGAATGCTGGGCTGGAAGAAGCACAGGCTGGAATCAAGATTGCCGGGAGAAATATCAATAACCTCAGATATGCAGATGACACCACCCTTTTGGCAGAAAGGGAAGAGGAACTAAAAAGCCTCTTGATGAAAGTGAAAGAGGAGAGTGAAAAAGTTGGCTTAAAGCTCAACATTCAGAAAACGAAGATCATGGCATCTGGTCCCATCACTTCATGGGAAATAGATGGGGAAACAGTGGAGACAGATGTGTATAAGAGACAGATCCTTTCCAACTTGAAAGTTAGTTTACTGATGTTAACACTAATATACCAAGTAAATAAACATATATGCAAAAATGTTATTAGTATTATAAATGTATGTTTGATTGTTTATAGACATTGTGCCTATGTTATACCCTTGCTTACATCGAGGCAGTGGTCTCAACTCAGTTTGCATACTTTTATAATCTGTGTTTTCAAAACTTTACCAGGGCCTGATCTTCACCCTCAATAATTATAATTTAACTAGTCCTGGACTTCAGAATTTTCTAAAATATTTTCAAATGAATCTAATGAGTTGAATGTTTTAACAGAACTGAATTTTAAAGTGTTGAAAAGTAAATTATGTCACTAGATGCATTGTGCCTAACAAAAGTACAGTATACTTTTAATTTTCTAAAATAGTTAAGCTTGAAATATGATTAGTTTCTGTCACTTACTCAAAGGACCAAATTAATTTTACATCAAGGATTTTTGTAAAGTTCATAAAAAATTTGCAATAAATTCCCTGATATGAATATGTGTATTCTGTATTCAAGATGCTGAGGATCTTAATTGCACTAGTTGAATTAGATAAGATTAAAGAAAGGTAGAAAATGGAAAAAAGTGGGGGAAAGAGTTCACACCAAGTCACAACTAGAAATTGAACCAACCAGTCACAAAAGAAATAAAATTATTAACGAATATTCTAATGAAGGTAAAAGTGGAAATCATGAGGGTAATAAAAAGCTGAAGTTGAAGGTGATTTAGAAAGATGATAATGACATAGTCTACCTTCTGATCAGCATCTGTCTAAATTTGAAGTGGAAAGTAATCCCAAATTAGCAATCTGGGTCTAATGTAATAATGAGGATATCATGACAAAGAAAAGAAAACTCAAGATAAATATAGTTTATAATTATTTAAATTTCACTGTTTTAATAACCTATTTGATCTGCTCCTCAGTCTCACATATAATGTAATTTTCTTACATTTTGAGATTACTGTTTTCCTCACATGCTTTCTGATCGGTCTGGACATTAAACCATCTGTTTTACATATAGATCTTAGAACCTCAGGTACTCCTCCAAACTGTACAATTTTCTGTCTTTATTTGAAGTACTGGGTGTTTGCTGGTTGTGAAAATAGGAAAGTTCAAAGTTACTGATTTATTAACTATTGATGATGTGATCCTAGCAGGTCAATTACATTCTCTGAGCCTTGGCTATAAAGAAGAGGCATATTTCTGGTACCTCACCAAAATGTAGAAATCAGGGAAGAAGAGTTACTGAAAAGAAGGTGCTGATCCTTTTGTCAATACATCTGAAGGCAGTAGTAAGTTTAAAATAATTATAGACTTAACAAAGCTTAGAAACAAGTCAACCATAGATTATATGACTAAGGCCTGACACTAGCAACCTGAGAGTAAAGTGAGTTTGCCTGTTTGTGGAGATAAATATTATCTAGGCAATGCCAAAGAATGCTCAAACTACTGCACAATTGCACTCATCTCACATGCTAGTAAAGTAATGCTCAAAATTCTCTAAGCCAGGCTTCAGCAATACGTGAACGGTGAACTCCCTGATGTTCAAGCTGGTTTTAGAAAAGGCAGAGGAGCCAGAGATCAAATTGCCAACATCTGCTGGATCATGGAAAAAGAAAGAGTGTTCCAGAAAAAAATCTATTTCTGCTTTATTGAAAATGCCAAAGCCTTGGACTGTGTGGATCACAATAAACTGTGGAAAATTCTGAAAGAGATGGGAATACCAGACCACCTAACCTGCCTCTTGAGAAATCTGTATGCAGGTCAGGAAGCAACAGTTAGAACTGGACATGGAACAACAGACTGGTTCCAAATAGGAAAAGGAGTANGGAGTTAACTCATTGGAAAAGATTCTGATGCTGGGAGGGATTGGGGGCAGGAGGAGAAGGGAACGACAGAGGATGAGATAGCTGGATGGCATCACTGACTCGATGGAGGTGAATTTGAGTGAACTCCGGGAGTTGGTGATGGACAAGAAGCCCTGGCATGCTGCAATTCATGGGGTCACAAAGAGCGGGACACGACTGAGCAACTGAACTGAAGCAATGAAGTGAAGCAATTGAAGGAAATAAAAGGTATTGAGACATGTATATTACCATATGTAAAATAGACGACCCGTGCAAATTCTATGCATGAAGCAGCACCCAAAGCTGGTGCTCAGGGACAACCCAGAGGGATGAAGTGGGGATGAAGGTGTGAGGGGGATTCAGGATGGTGGGACACAGGTACACCCATGGCTGATTCATATTGATGATGTATGGCAAAAACCACCACGATCTTGTAAAGTAATTAGCCTCTGATTATAAAAATTAATTTTTTAAAAAATGAAAAAGGAAATAAAACTTCCATTGTTGGCAGATGGCATTTTTTTTTAAGTAGAAAATACAAAAGAACTAAGAGCTGGATTATGAGAATTACTTAGAGAATTTACTAAAGCCACTAAATTTAAGGTCAGTATACAAATATTAATTGCATTTTAATATATTTGTCACATATAAAATTAAAATTTTCAAATGCTACCACTTACAAAAGCATCAAAAACTTGAAACAACTCAGGAAAAAAAGCAACTAAAAGGTATCTTGGAAGACTCAAAAAAAATCATGTATAGAGTTGTTGCAGAAACTAAAATCTTAAAAGGTTTGTTCATGAAATTCAATATATTTGTTGTAAAATGTTTATGGAAATCCAAAGGGCCAAGAATATGCAATGAACTCTTGAAAACTATCAAAACTGAGACATTTATACTATGAGATATTGAGACCTATTTTAAATCTATGCTAATTAATTCAATATGGTATTGGCACACTATAAACCAACTGACCAAAACAATAGTCTAGAAATAGATTCACATAGCTGGTCACCTAACTCATGTCAAAAGTGACATTTCAGTGCAGTGAGTTGTGGCCAACTGGATGTCTTTATGGAGAGGAAAAAAGAATCTTTGCCTTTACTCTATCCCACACACATATAAATCCTAGACAGACTGTAGATTTAAAAGTGAAAGGTAAAACAGTAAGACTTTTAGAAGAAAACATAGGAGAGTATCTTTGCAATCTCAGGGTTAAGAGCATTTTCTTGATTTCTTAAAAAGGACACAAATGATACTTAAAGCTAAATAATGTAATAAATTAGATGATACTACCATTAAATTATTCTGTCCATCAAAAGTTGTCAATAACTCCAAATAAGACTTAACATATGGCCATGAAGCACATGAAAAGATGCTCAACATCACTAATTATCAGAGGAATGCAAATCCAAACTGTGAGATATCATCTTACACCAGTCAGAATGGTCAGCATCAAAAAACAAATAAAAAATCTGGAGAGGATGTGGAGAAAGGGGAACCCTTCTATACTGTTGATGGGAATGTAAATTGGTATAGGCACTACGAAGATCAGTATGGAGGTTCACTAAAAATATTAAGAAAAAAGCTACCATATGACCCAGCAATCCCAATCCTGGGCATATATTCAGAGAAAATAATAATTCGAAAAAATGCATGCCTCCCAATGTTCATTGTAACATTATTTGCAATAGCCAGGATGTGGAAGCAACCTAAATGTCCATCAATGGAGGAATGGATAAAGCAGATCTGATACACACATATACATATACATACAATGGAAAATTACTCAGCCATAAAAAATGAAATAATGCCATTTGCAGTGACATAGATGGACTCAGAGATTGACATACTGAGCGAAGTCAGCCAGAGAAAGACAAATATCATATGATATTGCTTTGAACCTATTTACAAAACAAATAGAGTCACACTCATAGGGGGCAAAATTACGGTTACCAAGGAGCAGGCAGGAGGGATAAACTGGGAGATTGGGCTATTGACATATACACACTGCTATATATAAAGTAATTAATGAGAAACTACCGTGTAGCATAAGAAACTCTACTCAATACTCTATAATGGCCTGTATGGGAACAGAATCTAAAAGAATGGATAGACGCATATGTATAACTGATTCGCTTTTCTGTACACTTGAAACTGACACAAAATTGTAAATCAATATAGCCCAACAAAAATAAATTTAAAAAATAAGATGTTGCTAAGATGCTAAATCACTATTCATTTGGATTTATCAAAAAAATGTTATTTATAAGACTAAAAAGGCAACACAGAGTTGAGTATTTTCGTTGTTTGTATGTATATATGAGTATGTACCACCTGAAATGCAAGAGACCCGAGTTCAAGTTCCCCTGGAGAAGAGATAGGCTACTCACTCCAGTATTCTTGGGCTTTTCTATGGCTCAGATGGTAAAGAATCTGCCTGCAATGCAAGAGACCGGTTTCAATCCCCAGGTTGGGAAGATCTCCTGGAAGAGAGAATGGCAACTCACTACAGTATCCTTGCCTGGAGAATCCCCATGGACAGAGGAGCCTGGCAGGCTATAGTCGATGGGGTTGCAAAGAGTCAGACACAACTGACTATGTGTATGCCACTGAGCACAGCAGGTGTATGTATCCGATAAAAATCTCACTCAAAATATGCAAAGAATTCTTACAAATTAATAAGGAAAACACTACCAAACTGGTATAAAATATATATATTTTTAAATGTGAATAGGCACTTTACAAAAGAAAATATCCAAGTAACGTATACACATATGAAACAAAACTCAAGTAGGAAATACACATTAAAATCACAGTAAGGTAACTTCACACCCATCAGGACATCTAAAACAGAGATAAAACTAGGTATTGTATTGGCAACAATATAAAGTAACTAGAATTCTCATACTTTGTCAGCAGGAGTATAAATTTGGAAAACTATTTGTCAGTGTCTAAAAGAGCTGAATACTTGCACATTCTGTGATGCAGATATTACACTCTTAAGTGCATATATAAAGCAAATGGAAATGCATTTTCATGTAACAAAAGACATGTACAGGATAGATAAATCCCACAAACACACAATTTTAATACTGAGAGGGAAAACAGACAAAAGAGTATATCCTATATGAATCTATTGTATATATTTCAAAATTAGAAAATTAAACTATGATATTGGAATTTGGGGTAATGCTTATCTTTGGGGTTTCCAGAGTCCTGGCGATGCTTTGTATCTTGAACTTGGTGCTGATTACATGAGTGTGTCTTTTGTAAAATTAAACCTGACACATATTATTTATATATTTTAAAAGTAACCCTTCAATATAATTCACAAGGAGGAAATTTATCTAGCAAGCAGAGAGGGAGTAAGGCAGAGAGAGGAGGTAGAGGAAGGGGAACTGGGTGAGAGAGAAGATCAATAATTTAAGGTGTACTTGCCATTAAAGTCATTAGACTCTATATTAAATACTGGGAAACATTCATACGGGGCATTTGAAGACAGATGCAGTTTCTCGTTGCCATGATTAGACTGCCACATATAATACAATGTTCAAAACTGTACTTTGTACCGAAAAGTTAACCATATTGTCAATTTGCCCAGTTTCTGGCAGTTAGAAGATGCTCACAAGATTTTAAAAACTTTGGGCTTTGTTTTTGCTTTGGTTTTATTTTGGTTGTTTTAATATCTGGATATTTTGGTGAGCAAAATCCTCAAAAATGATCAAATTATAAAACACACATGATTAATGATAAGTACATGATCAATCAAATTGTTTTTGACTAGAGATGTTGACTTTTAAAGTCAAGGATCAGTGGGCTGCACAACTGTGTTCTATAGACTATGAACAATAATTGTTTTTCTTCTACTTGAAATACTGCAATGAAATAGTCATTCTTCTGAAAGATACAACATAAACTTCTACACGGAGAAACTAAAAGTCATCCACCTTCATTTTCTACTTCATGACATTTTCCATTAGAGGAAAAGCTGGAGCAAAACATCTAAACTTATTTATCTCCTCCCACTTTATTCAGCAAAACCATGTATTATTTCCCTTTTGTCTCTCAACAAATACAAAGTACTTTTGATCTTACAAAAAAAAATAATTAAGATGAATAAATTAAAAATATGGAAGAATGTCTCCAGGGTAATCATTTTACTAATGAAAACATATGATTTACAGAGTCTGACTTCCCATAATTTTTACTGATTACTATCACCCATGAGGATCAAATCTAAAAGATGATTATAGAAAATTATTTACAACTTTTTTGAAACCCTAATCTTTCATGCAATTTTACCACCTCAGATCAGTTCAGTTCACTTCAGTCGTTCAGTTGTGTCTGACTCTTTGTGACCCATGGACTGCAGCATGCCAAGCCTCACTATACATCAACTTCTCCAAGGTTTACCCAAACTCATGTCCATTGAGTCGGTGATGCCATCCAACCGTCTCATCCTCTATAGTCCCCTTCTCCTCCTGCCCTCAACCTTTCCCAACATCAGGGACTTTTCCAATAAGACAGTTCTTCACATCAAAAAGCCAAAGTATTGGAGCTTCATCTTCAACATCAGCCCTTCCAATGAACATCCAGAACTGATCTCCTTTAGAATGGACAGGATGGATCTCCTTGCAGTCTAAGGGACTATCAAGAGTCTTATCCAACACCACAGTTCAAAAGCATCAATTCTTCTGCGCTCAGCTTTCTTTATAGTCCAACTCTCACATCTATACATGACTACTGGAAAAAACATAGCCTTGACTAGAAGGACCTTTGTTGGCAAAGTAATGTCTCTGCTTTTGAATGTGCTGTCTAGGTTGGTCATAACTTTCTTTCCAAGGAGTAAGCATCTTTTGATTTCATGGCTGCAGTCAACATCTGCAGTGATTTCGGAGCCCAGAAAAACAAAGTCGGAAACTGTTTCCACAGTTTCCTCTCTATTTGCCATGAAGTGAAGGAACAGATGCCATGATCTTCATTTTCTGAATGTTGAGCTTTAAGCCAACTTTTTCATTCTCCTCTTTCACTTTTATCAAGAGGGTTTTTAGTTCCTCTTCACTTTCTGCCATAAGGGTGGTGTCATCTGCATATCTGAAGTGACTCCCAAATCTAACTCTCTAGCCCACTTCTCTCTGCAGAACCTCAGATTCACATACTCAAGTTATTTCTAGGATAATTCTGCATCAATGTCTCATAGCCTATAAAAATTAGCATTTTCAAACTCATCTCTTTGTGGCACATTGGCAATGGCACCTCACTCCAGTACTCTTGCCTGGAAAATCCCATGGACGGAGGAGCCTGGTGGGCTGCCGTCTATAGGGTCGCACAGAGTCGGACACTACTGAAGCGACTTAGCAGCAGTCCTGCACAAAACAGATAATCAAATATTTATCATATGTATAATGTATTACTGCCTGTTTTCTCATCTTTCTCCATCAGACTCTAAATACCTGTGAGCAGGAACTAGTGTCTTCCTCAAAATCTGTTGCTTCCCCAGCATCCAGCATATGGGTCTATATGACTTAGTAGATGGCTTAATTAATATTGCCAGAATGAATGAGAACAGAGAATAATTGCAATGGAATTTAAAAGAGATGACTCTAGAATTGGGAGGTAAGGAAGAGGATTCATAGGAGTGTTCTAATTGCTATTGTTGCATAGCAAATTAACTTCCAAACTTAGTGACTTAACACAACCATTTGTTTTGATTTGCTTGGGGGTCAGGAATTTGACTAAGGCTTGGTGGAGCAATTTGTTGCTGGGATGTTGACGGGGAGTCACCTGAAGGCTCTGTGAGCTGGACATCAAAGAGGTCTCCTTCCTTGATGGGCATTTATGCTAGAGCTCAGCTGGACTGTTATCAGAGTATTTAGATGAGGTCCTTCCATCATGTTTCCTGATTGTCCCTAGAGCAGGCAAGACAAGCAGGTAACAGGCACATGGCATTTCTGATGGAGCCTTGAAAATGATGCAGCCTCCCGTCCGCTGCTTTCTATAAGAGAATCCCTAAAGATGAACTCACACTTAAAGAAGGGGACCTAGACTCCACTTCTCAGTGGGAGAAGTGTCAAAGAGTTGGAGGACATGTTTTAAAACTGCCACCAATGGGACTGGNTCTCTGCTTTTGAATATGCTATCTAGGTTGGTCATAACTTTCCTTCACAGGAGTAAGTGTCTTTTAATTTCATGGCTGCAATCACCATCTGCAGTGATTTTGGAGCCCCCAAAAATATAGTCTGACACTGTTTCTACTGTTTCTCCATCTATTTGTCATGAAGTGATGGGACCAGATGCCATGATCTTAGTTTTCTGAATGTTATATTAGACAGTAAAAACCTCTATAACTCAAACTCCTGAGTTTTTTATTATAATTCTGTTTTCTGTTGCAGGTAAAAGCAAATTATTCTTCCCTAATTCACCAAAGAGATTTTAACACCAAAATACTTTTGAAAAATAATTTNAATGTTATATTAGACAGTAAAAACCTCTATAACTCAAACTCCTGAGTTTTTTATTATAATTCTGTTTTCTGTTGCAGGTAAAAGCAAATTATTCTTCCCTAATTCACCAAAGAGATTTTAACACCAAAATACTTTTGAAAAATAATTTCTATTAAAATCTGTGTATCTTGGACTTCAAGGAGATCCAACCAGTCCATCCTAAAGAGCCCAGTCCTGGATGTTCACTAGAAGGACTGACGTTGAAGCTGAAACTCCAATACTTTGGCCACCTGATGTGAAGAGCTGACTCACTGGAAAAGACCTTGATCCTGGGAAAGATTGATGGCAGGAAAGATTGAGAAGGCAACGACAGAGGATGAGATAGTTGGATGGCATCACCAACTTAAAGGACAAGAGTTTGGGTAGGCTCCGGGAGTTGTTGATGGACAGGGAGGACTAGCATGCTGCAATTCATGGGGTTGCAAAGAGTCGGACATGACTGAGCAACTGAACTGATTTCTACTAAGACAAGACCCAGAGGAATCTATAATGCCTGTGAAAGATATAGGAATGAAGAGGAAATTAAGAAATTGGGCATCACAAGTTAACTACCACTTTGCTACTTCTTTTATATCATTTTGTTTCATTTTCCCTTTTCAAAACTGAAGAACTTAAAAGAACATGTAAAATTTAAGTAACAGCACTTGTATTTAGGCAATGTTACTCTTTCACATCTTGCTGACTCCACTAAAGCTACCAAAATTCCTCCATATCTTTTAATATAATGATAAGAAATTTCTCTGTCTCCTACAATGCTATTAAATTTGAAGAAATCTAGAAGCACAGCTCAAAGAAAGCTTATCCAAGTTTATAAAGCAGAACATATTGATCCAACTATGCTGCAAATACAGAGATCAATTATGAACATCAGTGTGAATTTTCTAATTGTTTACATCATCTAAATCTCCCAGGACTCATTAAGACCACACTCATGGAGGGTTCTAAAACTTGAAAGCTTTTGTTTTCATTTTGTTTTTTAAATAAGCTTGGAATAAATGTATCTTAAGTCTTTGGAATCCATCAAATGTAGACAGTAAAGCTACCACAGTCTAGATTGAAATAGACTACCTCCGATACATTCCTAGTATTCCAAAATTCTCCCCAGTGCCTCTTACCCTACTATTTGTTACTTTGAAAGTAACATATCAGGATAATCCCCATCAGATTGTTCAGGGTTGAGGCCAATATAGTTTAGTCATCCTATTTCACTCATTAGCTTTGAAAAATAAGGCCAGAATAAAACCCCAAAATATCTTTGTAAGACTTACCATGCAAGATGAAGGAACTGGAAATATACAACTTTCAAATCTCCATGAAAGAGTTTCTTGAGTAACAGCTGAGTTAGCTGAGGGATAATTCCTGGGTTTCTTTGAAAAATTTCCTAAGAGTAAGTAACAAAATACTTTCCCCAGATTTGAGATATTTCATAAAACACTGATGGGAAGTGTGAAATGGACATCTGGTAGACAGTGTGTCAATAATATAAAGGATCTTAAAATATTTTATCTACACATGTTTCCATAATTATAATATTTTAAGTCATTATAATTGTCATCAATATTTAATTGTTAAAATATTCATGAAGAGGATAAACAACATATTTAAATTTTTTTCAAAAATAATATTAGTGTACTTTGTGTATATACATTAATAAATAAAATATTTTGTTCACATCTGAAATATTTCATAAAACACTGAGTTGAAGTGGGAAAAGGACTAATATTCTGGAAGACAATTTGTCAATAATATCAAGGACCCTAAAATCTTACATCAACACCTCACCTAGTTTTAGAAATGTGTCTATATATATTGTATACATACATATTAGATATTTATGTATATATCACATATATACATATACATTGTGTATATACATTTCTCTCTCTCTTAAATACACAGAGGCACATACAATCACAAACCACTCATTCCATCACCATACTGTTAGAATTAGAGATTAGGGAATCATGCAATCTGAAATCTCAGATGGAAACAGCTGTATCCATTCTATTTAAAAACATTCACTACATTTTATAGCCAAATTATAAGCAGTCAGATTGGGAAGCAAATATAAATATTCCTAATCTCTCACATTCTTGCCTGTTTCTTAATATACTTGGATTTGAAAACCAAATTAATGATAAAAAATGAATGCTCCCATTTTCTCAGCTTGAGGTCCATTTTAAATATAGATACCTAGCCACATTATTGGGTAAGTTCAAGGTTGGCCTAGCTACTTTGTTACAGTAATTCAACACAGGATAAATATAGGAGTACCATGGAAACAAGGATATACTTAATTCTATAGCATGATGAAATCAATCTTGAATCACCTAAGGTATATATACCACCTTTTATACTGACACATTTCCTTCGATGTATTGAATTATTAGTAACTTAATAGCTTTTCAAGTATCATTTGCCCTATCAATCCATCAGCCATTTTGGAGAGATATTTTTTTAAGGGTTAAGGAACAGATTTTATTAGAAGAAACACAAAAAGTAAAGATCAGCAAAAAAAATAAAAATTAAATCATGAGGTCTCCATCGTTTCATCATCTCATGGAAAGGCGTGCTGGGCTTGTTGTCCAATGGAGGGACACTGGAGGAGTGGCCCACCCTTCACGTGGGGACCTGGGGCCGATGCGTGTTTCAAGCAGAACAAAGGAGCTCCTATTCCCATAGGAAGCTGAGAAGAGGAGGTCTCAAAAACCAGAGCCAGCTATTGGGGTCAGTTTCAGGAGATCCTCCTTGTACCCCCAGACACTGTTCTTACAAAGCTCATAGCATGCCAGGAAGAGAATTATGTATCCAGAAAACCACAGTCTCCTGGCATTTTTAGATCTACCACCGTAGAGCTGCCCAGATTCTGTCATGGACCATTATTTGATCCTGCCAAGCTTTTTAAATTGAGTCATCCCAAATTTGCTGTCCCTCACAGCTTTCGGTCATCAGCACAGGGACAGATGTGTTCTCAATGTTTTTTTCCCAAAGACCCAAGGAGGGGGCCTCTCAGCAGAAAACCAGGAGGCTTCTCAAGACTGACTGGATCTGTGAACTCTTGGCCCCATCAACCAGGTGTGAATCTGCCCAGAGATGCCATTGGTTCATTCATCCTTTCCTTAGCCCTTCTTCAGCCTTCTCATCTTGCCTATCCAACCCCATGTGAGCAAATTGTCTTCCTTCCTCTCTCCATGACCACCACCACTCCACCAGTCAGACCTCCTTTGTCTACAGTCTGAACAACCACCATGGTCTTCTAGATGGTCCCTTGGCTCCTATTCCTTTCTCCTATCTTACCTTCTAAAACCAGCATCATCTTTGAAATAGATTTCCTATTGGAGCATCATTTGGCAGTAAAATGGAACAAACTGCTGATTCATGCTCCTACATGATGAACCTCAAAACAAGAAACTGAATGAACAGAGCCAGAGGCAAAAGACTACACATTTTATAAAATGTCCAGAAATAGCAAGAGTATAGAGACATAAAGCAGATTAGTGATTGCTGGGGGCCAGGAGTAGGAACAGGGATTGACTACAAATGCCCACATGGGTCTCTGTCCTAAAACTGGATTATGGTAATGGGTACACAGCTCTATAAATTTACTGAGAATTATTTAATTGTACACTTTAAAAAAATCAAGCACATATACAAGGTAAAGGGAAGGAATAATGAGAGAGGACAGGGCAGAGAGTTCTGGTGTCCTCTAGAAAGATCCAGAATATACCACTGTGTGTTGTGAGAGATGATCCTGAGAGATTTATGAATAAGATTAGTGTTAAACTAATTCTTTACATTAGTATAACATCAGGCTGGATGAATCACAAGTTGGAATCAAGACTGCCTGGAGAAATATCAATAACCTCAGATATGCAGATGACAGCCGCCTAATGCCAAAAAGCAGAGAGAAGAACTAAAGAGCCTCTTGATGATGGTGAAAGAGAGTGAAAAAGCTGGCTTAAAACTCAACATTCAAAAACAAAGACCCATGGCATCTGGTCCCATCACTTCATGGCAAATAAATAGGGGGGAAATGGAAACAGTGACAGATTTTATTTTCTTCGGTTCCAAAATAACTGAAGATAGTGATTGCAGCCATGAAATTAACAGATGCTTGCTCCTTGGAAGAAAAGTTCTGACTTAACAGCATATTAAACTAACTTAAACAGCATATTAAAAAGCAGAGACATTACTTTGCCAACAAAGTTCTGTGTAGTCAAAGCTATAGTTTTTCGAGTAGTCATGTATGGATATAAGAGTTGGACCATAAAGAAGGCTGAGCATCAAAGAATTGATGTTTCTGAACTGTGGTCTTGGTAAAGACTCTTGAAAATCCTTTGGACTGCAAGAAGATCAAACCAATCAATCCTACAGGAAATCAACCCTGAATATTCATTGGAAGGACTGATACTGAAGCTGAAACTCCAATACTTGGCAACCTGATGGGAAGAGCCAACTCATTGGAAAAGACCCTTATGCTGGGAAAGACTGAGGGTAGAAGTGGGTGACAGAGGATGAGATAGTTGAATGATATCACTGACTTAATAATGGACATGAGTTTGAGCAAACATTAGGAGATAGTGAAGGACAAGAAGTCTTGCATGCTGCAGTCCATTGGGTCACAAAGACACGACTTAGCAATTGAAAAATAACAACAGTTCTTCACATGAGAGAAGACTTTTTTAACCAAAGTGATAATGATTACATTTCATTCTGTTATATAGCTACCTGCCTCTATCTCATGTACTGGAGTATAAGCTCTTGAAGGAAGAGGCTGTGTTTTAGTCATCTGCACTTCTACAGGTGTTCACTAGCTCCTCATTCTTCCATCTGGAGCTGGGTTACCCAACCTTAGCATCACAAGCTAGAACAGATAATCCTTTGTGGTGGGCGTTATACTGCACATTGTAGGAAGTTAAGCAGCATATCTGGCCTCTGAATACTAGATGTCAACAGCACCATAAACACCCAGTTGTGACAACATAATGGGGTCCCTCACATGCTCAGCTGTTCAACTATGTCCTACTCTTTGTGACCCCATGGACTGTAGCCCGCAGGATTTTCTGGCAAGAATACTGGAGCAGGTGGCCACTTCCTCCTCTGGGTGTAAAGATTTAAACAGTGAAGTTAGTAAACATTCCTTGGCATCATTTACATAGACTCACTAGTCCAATCTGTAGTGGTAAATTTCTAGTAAAGAAGGCATCCAGTAAAATCCATTTATCACTATGGCTTTATAATGACAAATGCTAACCCTAGGAAAAAAGTTTCTCAAGATTTTGATATCTATAACTAAAAGCTACTCCTATGATATTTAAAGATGCAATCCTTCATTACTGTTCTCCAGGCAACCATTTTAAACTAAGTTGAAAGTGATAATATCAATCATTAAATTTTCTTGGAACTAGTGTCATTGACCCTGACCACACACACAATTGAAATCCTGAACTAAGTAGATAATAGGGACACTGAGGTGAAATAAAGATATTTCTTTTCAGTTCTCTGATTCACTCTCTAGGTACCTAACAACATGACAGCTGATGACAGCAAATAGAATTTTAGAACAAATCTTGCCCTTTAGCCATTTGACAGCAGGAAGTAATTAGACTCAAATCAAGTATAACAGTACCTGACCTCAGTGAAAAAGAGGGAGATTAAGATAAAGTTAGCAGTGAGCTAGCTCTCTAACTATCACAGATAACCACATTATAAAGATAACATAGCAGGCTACTATTAACTGCCATGAATCAATGTCTTATACAGCTCAATACTTATGTCAAAAACTTTAGGTACATTATAAAAGATTCTCAATTTTCAAACAGATGAAAAGCCACAAATGTTATTTACAAATTTTTTCCATTAAATAAACACTACAAATGATGACCGGATCTCCCATGCATTCACTACAAGACCATTTGAAACTCGATGTATAGAAATCAATTAGAAAAATAACCCTGCAGGCTATTCATCATGTGTAAGCACACTTCTCATCAGGAAGTATATTAAAAATTTCATCTTGGACAACCAGAGATGAATTTTTCTTTCTATCCTTTCCTAACCCAGTTAAAATCTGAAGCAAGTCAGAATGGCTACTAAGCTATGAGGCTCACACTTTCAAGGTAATTTAAAGGCAGCATTTACCTGGACACAGTCCAGGGGTGAGGAGTGGAATGGATATTTTGGCTGGATAGATTAAGGGGGAAAGACCTGGCAAGACAGTTTGAAAGAGAGGAACTGTTGTTACAGCGGAAGAGTTTCAACAGAACAGGAGAGATGAAGTATTCTCTTCCATTCCATCTCTCCCCGTCTATCAGAAGTAGGACACACACATACTGTAGATCCCAATGGAAGATTTTAGATTCATTTATGTTTCCTACATAATATTTATAATATTACAAAAGATTTCTTAAGTTTTCCCAGAGCTAAATTATACTAAATATTTGATGTATGCCATTTGGTACTATTTCTCTTCATGTATAGGAGATGTAGCTAATGATTCACAGATTTGGAATATACAATTTTGTACTCCCTGTACAAAATATACAATTTTGTACTCCCTGTGAGCAGATAATGAACATTTTCCTATGGATGGTCTCTTAATTTTAATTTGTGTACAATATTCTACAATATTTCTTTACCAGGCTTTGATGTCCTTTCACATTTACGCTAATAAAACATTACTGAACATTCTTTTGTGTACCAATTTTATTCTCTTTTTATCTTATTTATTTTATTTTACTTATTCTAGTTTTAGTCTGATAATAAGAAGTTAGAAATCATGCATTAAGATATTTTAATATTGTTTATATATTAGTGTTTCTCAGTCCAGGCTGCACATTGAAATTATTTGGTGGAGTTTTCAAAAAATGTAGGGAAATTTTCTCTCTCTCTTTTTTTTTTTTAAATACCCCAGGTAATTTAGGAGTTCAATCAACTCCTTAGAGGCTGATTTGTGGATTACCAAATTAACGTCCTTAATCATCATACTAATTCACATTCTTCCAACATTATAAACAATTATCTACTCTTTCCAATGCTGTATTGCACTTATTTGAGTCTTTGTCAATAGGTGAGAGTGGTATCTCATTATCATCTTAATTTTTATTTTTGATTTCTAGTGAGAGTGAACGTTTTTCAAATATATTATTCATTTGTAATTTTCTATTTATGAATTGGCTCAATATTTTCCATTTGTTCAACTGCAATATTCAAGTTTTACTATTGTAAATCATCCGTGAGAATTAATTATTTTGCCAAATAAAGAAAATTTGTTGTTCATCTTTTACTTTCATTTATGTAATTATAGAAAGATGCAAAATAACTGGATCTATTTTTATTGTTTTCTATTATTATTCTTATCCTTATTTAAACTAAATGTCAACCCATATCACTATACTTCTTAAAACCAAAAGAAAACCACACATTGAAATTCACTTTCTGTCACCTTGGGCTCCAGTTTACACTGAATTAGTTCAATTTAATAATTATTTTACCCTCTCACTTGGGCTACAGTTGTTCTGAACTATATTTACCCAGACCTAGTACCCAGTGTCTTTATCACAAATTATTCACACATGGCAATTATGTGTAGAAATCTGTGGAAACCACGTGACTGTTCAAGGTAAGATGTTCCTCTTCTTAAAACTCTTGGCTTTTTTTTTTTTTTTGATGGATTATATCTTATTTGGAGGTAACTCTTTGCTTTCCTCTAATCTACAGATCTTTTTCTTTAAACACAAAATTAACATTAATGCAGAATTACTTATGACTTTTGTTGTCATAGACCAGGCTATGTCCTACAACTTTGTTTTGGTCAGAGTGGACTATTTGCTGTAACAAACACTTCAAAAATCTCAGGGGTTAATGCAACAGCTTTTTAGCTATGATCAGTGCTATGGTAGGGGTAAAGGGGGGGCTAACTTCAAGTGTTCAGGAACTCTGAATTCTTCCATCTGCATTTCTACCATTTTCTTTGCTTTCAAATCACAGAGGTCAAAAATGAGAAAGAGTGTTGATGAAAGAAACAAATGCTCTTGGCTTTGGTCTTAACATACATCACTGACACACATATTCAATTAGCAGGAACTAGTGATATTGCTCTGTCTAAATACAATAGGGCCAGGAAGCATGGTCTTAGTGTGCCCAGGAAAAAGAAGATACATAAACACTGGTAGGCAGCAGCAAATCTCAGGCACAGTAAAGCATTTTCCTAAGTAAGGAGTTTCCTCTAGAAATAAATGTTCATCTCAGATATTAAGAAAACATTGTTTATATGCTACATACAGTCAATACTCAGATTAGAAAAATATTCAACAATATATTATCTTCTTACTTTGATGACGGAATATATTTTAGAGTGCAGTATGGATCAAACTTTATTCCAAAAAGCTGGCCGATTATCCAGCACTATTTAATGATTAATTTTAACATTTGACGTTATCTTTATCATGCAAAGAGAGTTTCTTAGATATCAATTCTATTTATAAATCTAACTCTGATGCTAGCAAAGTTTGAAGGCCAAGGAGAAGGGGATGGCTGAGCATGAGATGGTTAGATAGCATCACCAGCTCAATGGACATGAGTTTGAGCAAACTCTGGGAGATAGTGAAGGACAGGGAAGCCTGGCACGCTGTAGTTCATGGAGTCACAAAGAGTTGGACACTGCTTAGCAACTGAAAATCCACATCTGTGGATACAACCAACTACTGACAGTGTAGTACTACAGTGTTTCATCTTGAAGAGTAGTACCTGCATATCAAGTAGATGCACACAGTTCAAAATCCACATAGTTCAAGGGTCTTCTGCATGAAAGTTATAGCTTTTTAAATTATACAGCTACAGATTATTGTAAGTAAGTGTTAGTCACTCAGTCATGCCTGATTCTGTGACCTCATGGACTACAGCCCACCAGGTTCCTCTGTCCATGAGATTTTCCAGGCAAGGATACTGGAGTGGGTAGCCATTTCCTTCTCCAGGGGATCTTCCCAACCCAGGGATTGATCACAGGTCTCCTGCAGTGCGGGCAAATTCTTTATCGACTGAGCCACAAGTTTATTGTAATATATACCATTAAAGCCATCCTTTATCCTACTCAAAATTTTCCCTCCTCTGCTCATTTTCCATATATAGATTATATAGATCAAATTTTCTGTTTGGAGACATATTCCTTCTGCCTGAAGACTTTAATATTTCTTTTAGCACTGATCAGCTGTTTATAAATTATCCCCACATTTACATGTTTAAAAGTGTGGCTCAGACGGTAAAATGTCTGCCTGCAATGCGGGAGACCTGGGTTCAATCCCTGGGTCAGGAAGATCCCCTGGAGAAGGAAACGTCAACCCACTCCAGTACTTGCTTGGAAAATTTCGTGGACAGAAGAGCCTTGTAGGCTATAGTCCATGGGGTCACAAAGAGTCAGACACGACTAAGTGACTTCACTTCACTTTACGTGTTTTCCTTTGTTCTCCTTCATTTTCAATGCATTTGTTTTTGTTATTTTGGGGGGATTATTTTGTTGTTTTCTTATTTTACTTGAAATTGTGACTGAAGACATTTGTAGATTCACTTGCAGTTATAATGAGTAATACAGAAAGAACCATTGTATGCAAAGCCAAGTCTCCCCTATGGTAACTAGTATCCTGGTCACACCAGGATACTGACATATTGAATACAATGTACTGAATTTTGTTCACATTGCCTTGGTTTTACTTATACTCACTCGGATATGTGTGTGAATGCTTGCAAATGTATGTGTATATCAAGGTCTACACAAATTTATCAGTTGTGTAAGGTTTGTGGATTTCTTTTCCATTTTTTGAAAAATATTTTTTCTAGATATAACTGACTTAAAAACAACAACAACAAAACTCTTTAAAGGTGTCACTCCATTTTCTCCTGGCTTTTCTGATTTCCAATTAGAAGTCAGCTGATACTCTTATATTTTCTTCTCTGTATATAATGTGTCCTTTTTCTCTGGCAGCTTTCAAGATTTCNACTGACTTAAAAACAACAACAACAAAACTCTTTAAAGGTGTCACTCCATTTTCTCCTGGCTTTTCTGATTTCCAATTAGAAGTCAGCTGATACTCTTATATTTTCTTCTCTGTATATAATGTGTCCTTTTTCTCTGGCAGCTTTCAAGATTTCCTTAGTGTTTTATTTTCAACAGTTTGAATATGAGATGTGTGTACATGTGTGTGCCCATGTGTGTGGTTAGAGAGAAGGATCAAACCTAACCCATGGATCCTTGAAAGGAATAGAAATTCCTAAGTAGATTAAAGTTGCTTACAGGAGCAGAGAACATTAACGCTTCCTCCTGTGAGAGGACTGTCATTCTTTGACCAGATTCCCATTGAGCCTGTAACAGAGGAGTTGGCATATTTTGCAGTTGGGGATTTACCTTGCTTCATTCCACTTTAGTTCACATTTATCATTATCACATATCTATTTTGAGGGGGATTTCCTTTCACCAGATCATGACTACCTTCACCATAAGAGGTCCACCTTGAGATACGGTTTTTCTTGTCCTGTGAGACTAAGCAACAGCCTATATGTAATGACATTTTAACATTTCCATTGACATTTTATAACTGCACAAACAGTACAGTTATAGGCTGATGAGAGCATTACATTGTGATTAATGTTTACTTGAACAAAATGTATACTTATTTCCATCAAATATCCACAGTTGCATTGCAAAGCAGTTCATAGTGGTTATGAACCAAAGAAATGAAAAAAACCATTCTAGTATAAATATTCCTATGTTTATAGTCAAAGAGAAATAAAATTTAACAGTATCTGATACCAGTGACAATTTTTAGAAAATCATAATGAAGTCATAAGTCCTAACCGCCTGCTTTCTCATACAGATTGCAGGAGATACCATTACATATAACACTCCTCTTGAGGGAATAGTGACCTAATCTCTGCATCTCCATTTCCATGAAAGACCACTGAGCCATAGCATTCATTCACTCATTCAGCAAATATTTACTGATGTGTTCATCAATGTATTTACGAGCTAGGTAATGAGTGAGATGTTTCCCAATAAGCAGTGGACTACAGTGCCAAGCTCCTGCTCTCATTGATTTTACATCTATTAAGAAGCTTTCATGAAATTATGAAGCAAATACACAAGTATATACATTTTAATGACCCTGTTCCTCTGCTCTTCTAGCCCAGAACAATAACACAAACCAGTTGTCCTATCTCCCACTATTTCCCTTCTAAAAGAATATATGATTTGTGCTTAACAATTCATTCCATCTGATCATCACATATACAAGCTATCCCTATACTGCAGGATGATGGAACAGTGCCCGCATCTTTCTTTTTGACATCTGCTTTAGTGTATGTTCTATGGCTACATATTTGATGACAAGGGTGTAAGAGGTTTACAGATGAGTCAAGATGAAAACTACAAATGTGCTGCTTTGGGAACAGCCTGATGTTACAAAACAAATTTAAATGAAGCATTTAGAACCACCCATACTGCATACAATACTCTTAACAACTTGTGTTTACAAACCAGTGGGAAAAAAATGTTCTCCAAGGATCCACACAAGTTAAATGCAAGGAGCTAACTAGAGGAGTGCTCTAGAACTTGCTACTTTGTCAGCAGTGACTAAGTAGTTTCCACAGACATACTACTGAGGACTCATCTGATTTTTAGAGCCATTTATTTGAATCATTTTCCTCCTCAGGAAGTCTATCTATAAAGGAATTAAAGTAGCATAATGGTAAACCCCTTTTAGTTGTAATTTTGTAATAAACAGGGCAAATCACATTTTATTAATGTTTTATTGCAATCATCCTATGAAGTATTATCAACATTATTTTAGATATGAGCAATGAGCTCAGATTAGAGCTGCGATTTGTTCAAGTTTACATGGCTAAAATATAAATGAAGCAGGAATTTAAACACATCTAAATTACAACCAAAACTTTTGAGGTTTTTACACCACACTGAACTGGATATACTTTATGCCATAATGGTAAACATTAACAGCAAAAATATAATTATCTAATTACTTACATTGTTTAACCATATAAAGCATAATTCAGTAAATCTGAAAAAAATAATTTAAAACTTCAGAATAGAACTAAAGATTTAGTTGGTTCATTATAGTGTGAGATTAAGGAAAGTGTGGTCTAGAGGAATGACCTGAGAGAACAGACTGTCACAGGCCAAATACTGACTATCAAATATACCCAGGTCCTGATTGCTAGAACTTGTGATTGTTAATTTTCTAAAGCAACAGAGACTCTGCAGAAGTTAAGGATATTGATATATGGAGATTATTCTGTATTATGTGGATGAGCCACGCACGCAATTACAAGTGTTCTGAGAAAATGAGAGGCATGGATATTTGAATACAGAGGAGAAAGTAATAGGACAAGAGCAGAAAAAGATTTGAAGATGCTGTGCTGCTGACCTTGAAGACTGAGGAAGGGTCATGCACCAAGAAATTCAGCTCTTGAATCTAGAAAAGTTAAGGAAACTATATAGGAAGAATTCAGTTCAGTTCAGTTCAGTCACTCAGTTGTGTCCTACTCTTTGTGACTCCATGAACCGCAGCACGCCAGGCCTCTCTGTCCATCACCAACTCCCAGAGTTCACTCAGACTCATGTCCATCAAGTCAGCGATGCCATCCAGCCATCTCATCCTCTGTTGTCCCCTTCTCCTCCTGCGCCCAATCCCTCCCAGCATCAGTCTCTTCCAATGAGTCAGCTCTTCACATGAGGTGGCCAAAGTACTGGAGTTTCAGCTTCAGCATCGGCCCTTCCAAAGAACACCCAGGACTGATCTTTAGAATGGACTGGTTGGATCTCCTTGCAGTCCAAGGGACTCTCAAGAGTCTTCTCTAACACCACAGTTCAAAAGCATCAATTCTTCGGTGCTCATCTTTCTTCATAGTCCAACTCTCACATCCATACATGACCACAGGAAAAACCATAGCCTTGACTAGACGGACATTTGTTGGCAAAGTAATGTCTCTACTTTTGAATATGCTATCTAGGTTCATCATAACTTTCCTTCCAAGGAGTAAGCGTCTTTTAATTTCAGGGCTGCAATCACCATCTGCAGTGATTCTGGAGCCCCCCAAAATAAAGTCTGATACTGTTTCCACTGTTTCCTCATCTATTTCCCATGAAATGATGGGAACAGATGCCATGATCTTACTTTTTGAATATTGAGCTTTAAGCCAACTTTTTCACTCTCCTCTTTCACTTTCATCAAGAGGCTTTTTAGTTCCTCTTCACTTTCTGCCATAAGGGTGGTATCATCTGCATATCTGAGGTTATAGATATTTCTCCTGGCAATCATGATTCCAGCTTGTGTTTCTTCCAGCCTAGTATTTCTCATGATGTACTCTGCATAGAAGTTAAAAAAGCAGGGTGACAATATACAGCCTTGACATATTCCTTTTCCTATTTGGAACCAGTCTGTTGTTCCACATCCAGTTCTAACTGTTGCTTCCTGACCTGCATATAGGTTTCTCAAGAGGCAGGTCAGATGGTCTGGTATTCTCATCTCTTTCAGAATTTTCCACAGTTTATTGTGATCCACACAATCAAAGGCTTTGGCATAGTCAATAAACCAGAAATAGATGTTTTTTCTGGAACTCTCTTGCTTTTTCCATGATCCAGTGCAAAGCCAGGTAAATTATTCAGTCATGTAACCCCCCCTTAATACCATATCAGTCCCATTAGTTTATATTCAATTGTGCCTCAGATAAGTAATATAAAGACAAAATGTTAATATAACCACATATGAATACATTAATAGATGTAATTACCTAAAGGATAATTGTGTTTCAAAATAACTATATAAAATGGTTACCAAACATATTTTAAATATAAAACAAATTATTCTTGAATTTTTATGAGTTCTTTTATTCATTTCTTGTGTCAGAAACAATTCACTGTTCAAAAAACATACAAGTTTCCCATTCTTCAGTGTAGAGTTGTTAATAGGCAAACAGCTTCCCAGCAAGGAACTGTATTTCTTAATTTTCCTTACAGCTAAATGTGTCCTTGTAACTGAGATCTAACTAATGGAATAGGAGAGAGAAATGAGTGTCATTTCCAGGCCCAGCTCATTAAAAACGGCACATTCTCCTCAAGGCTTTGCCCGTCCCCCCAACTGGATCGAGATGATCAGGCAGTTTTGGATGCCTTCAGTGAGCAATGATGCAGCTACATGTTAGGAGGGAGCCCGAGTGCATAAATCGTCACCAATTGATAGTCATACACTGGTTCAATGCCACTCAAATAATTTAATTTTTAAAATGGGCAGAAGACCAAAATAAACATTTTTTTCAAAGAAGATATTCAAATAGCCAACAGGTAGATGAAAAGGTATTCAACATCACTAATCATTAGGGAAATGCAAATCAAAACCATAATAAAATATCCCTTCATGTCTGTGAGGATGACTATTCTCAAAAGGGCAAGAGGTAACTACTGAAAAGAATATGGAGAAAAGGAGCACTGTATACTGTTAGTGGTAATATAAATTAGTGAAGCTGCTATAGAAAACAGTGGATGTCCTCCCCAAACATTAAAAACAAAACTACCGTATGATCCAGCAATTCCACTTTTGGGTATATGTTTGAGAAAATGAAATCTGACTGCCTCAAACATCTGCACCCCTGTGTTCATTGCAGCTTTATTTACAATAATCAAGATATAGAAATAACCTAAGTGGCCATCAATGATGAATAAAGAAAATGTGTTGTATACAGTAGAATAGTATTCAACCACAAAAAAGGAAATCCTCCGTTTGTGACAACATGGATGAACCTGTTATGCTAAGTGAAATAAACAAGAGGGAGAAAGACAGACAGTGAACGAACTCACTTATATATGAAATTTAAAAAAAAAAAAGAACGGAAAAAAACCTCATAGGAAAAGAGAACAGAATGGTAGTTTCCTGGGGGGTCTGAGCAAGACAGGGAGTAAAGGTGACAATAGGGTACAAACTTCCAGTTATGTTCTGGGAATGTAAGGTTCAATGTGGTAACTGTATTTAACAATACTTTATCATTTATTTGAGTGTTGCTAAGAGTAGATTTGAAAAGTTCTCTCCACACACCAAAGAAATATAACAATGTGAGATGATGGGTATGCTAACTAACTGTATTGAGGCTATCATTTTGCAAGACAAAGTGACTACATCATATATCTTGAAAGGGGCAATTTAAATACTAATTATTTTGCATGCTTTAATATTTATACAGACTTCATATTTGAACGAGAAAACAAATATTTTGTTGGGACAATTCATCAACTGTGGACATCTGCACATTTGGAGTCTATCCAGCAGGTAATTTGGGATGCTGGGGTAGACTCCACTCTGTGGTAGTCGGTACAAGAAGATCCCATTAGAGCTGTGGTCTCCTTCTGAGCGAAGGATAAGTGCAGCCTCTTAAACCTGTAAGTCACAGCCTAAACATCACCAACTTACCCAAATTTCAGGGAAGCTGATTACTCAAATTATAGGTCATTGTCCTCCAAATAAACAAACAACCTCAGTAGCATAATTCAGTAAACACAAATGTAGAAAATAATGGGAAATTACACTAGAAATCTTGTGTGGTTTTAAATAATTTACAAACTTACTGAGTGCCTCATGGGAGTAAACCCAAAAAAGAGCCCTGATCGTCTAACAACCAGACTACAACCTCTTGGGGATCGGTGCTGATATCCCGTTTCTGCTCTGAAGCAGAGTTTCAAGCATAGTAAGAATAATGGAGCACTAGTCATTCTGTTTAACAAAAATGAAAGCCTGTTCCCAAATCCAGAGCATGTAATGAAGAGTAGATGGCTAGACAAAAGAATGACAGTAAATGACAATGCGTGCTGTGCTCAGGCACTCAGTCATGCCTGACTCTTTACAACCCCATGGACGGTAGAATACTGGAGTGGGTTGCCATGCCCTCCTCCAGAGGATCTTCCAAACCTAGGGATCAAACCCAGGTCTCCCGCATTGCAGGCAGGTTCTTTACTATCTGAGCCACCAGGGAAGTCAAATGAGGGTTAGAGAGTTGAGATTTTATACCCCAGGAACAAGACTATGTTATTTACACTGTTATGAAGACTGCTCCCCAAACTGAAGAGTGGTACTAATGTTATAAGGGTTTAAAAGGGCTAAAGAAGTAGCTTTTGTCAATGTGTTTTTTTCCCCCCAAAGAATCACTTCCTGTCCAGATTAACTGAATGACCTCCTTCTATTCTTGCCTCCAGTCCTGTCCTGCTGTAATATATTTTCCACACTTCAGACAGTGAACTTTCTGAAATGTAAATCAGATCACATCTTTCCACTGCTTTAAAATTCAATTGGCTCCCTGTAGCCTAGAGGATCAAGTCCATACTTTCTTCTTGTGTCTCAGTTTGAAACAAGTATTTGGGTGCAATTTGGTTTTTTGGAGGTAAGCCCAAGAGGCACAAATGATGAAATGAAAAAAGTGAGACAGGGAAGGCAGAAAAGTCTATAAAGGATGTGTTAATGCATAGTTAGCTTTGCAGGTACCTGGGGCTCAGTTCCACTGCAGACTCCCCGCGTGTGGACCAAATCTTAAAAAACTGTTTAGGGACTGGAGCATTTACTCACTGACTACCACCACCATTTACTGAGGATGCTTCAAGACATATTAACACCCTTCCCAATTGGTACTGCTTAAAAAGGATATATTTTCCCTGATTTGGACAAAGACCTCAGGCACAAAAGAGAGAAGCAGATACTTCTGTGATGCAAAGACACTGTCTCATCCTTCAGCCGCAGGTGAACTCAGGAAGGCTGAGGCAAGATGGGGAAGTGCATTCACGAGTTTACTTCATGTGGCAGGGCAGACCCTTGTGGTCTGGCAAGGAACTCAGCAAATTTATCTCTGGCTATTTGATCCTATGCTACTGCTAAGTCACTTCAGTCATGCCTGACTCTGTGCGACCCCACAGACGGTAGCCCACAGGCTCCGCCATCCCTGGGATTCTCCAGGCAAGAACACTAGAGTGGGTTGCCATTTCCTTCTCCAATGCGTGAAAGTAAAAAGTGAAAGTGAAGTCGTTCAGTCATGTCCGACTCTTAGCGACCCCATGGACTGCAGCCCACCAGGCTTCTCCATCCATGGGATTTTATAGGCAAGAGTACTGGAGTGGGGTGCCGTTGCCTTCTCCATTTGATCCTATAATCCACCAATAATGAACTAACCACAGTTTCCTGGATGGACTACACCTTTCTAAAACTCGAGATTCCTAATTGGACAATCTGATTCTCTTCTCTCTGTGCCCACTGCAGCTGGTTCATATTTTATGAGGGTGCTTATCTAGCATTACACAACAATAATAATTCACATAGTGAATCTATCACAGAGAGTGGCATAGAAGGAGTACTCTTACGTTTACTGAATAGAGACAAAAAGAACAAAACAATCCCTTGGACAGTGGTGAGATTGCTGACAGAACAAATAAACACACTTAGTCTGCTGGGATCATGCAGAATAATCCCATCTGTAAGGGAGGCAGAGAAAGTACGTTGCCAGCATATTGAATCACAGTGTTCCAACACTTCTGGACAACACTGTGACAGGTAGACAAACCAAATCTGTAAATATAGCTAAGAAACACATGGGTGAAGCTTTTCCAGCTCAAGTTTAGGGTCTGCCCTGAGTCTGAGGTTCTTAGAAGGACCCAAATAATATGTTACTTTTATTTCACAGCTAAGAGATATTGCTAAATGCCCAAACTGGATGCATTCACCATTAGTAGATTCAGAGAGAGCTCCAGGGAGTCCCACAGCTACTGCTACTTACTTGGCAAAGTTACCACTTCTGCCTCCATAAACATATTACAATGAATTAGGGAAGGAAAGATCCAATTGAGAGACTCAAATTTTCAGATTCATTGAAATGTTAGAGGCAGAGTGTTGTGCAAGATTTGTAGGGTGGCCCATGAGCCTGTTGATCTTGCTTCCGAACCCAGGAAGCAGGCTTTCTTTGAGGTCATGTGCATCTTATAGTTGGCCTGATCCTACTAGGCTGGTGCTATGTCTTGGCAGGATATTCATCTGGGCACCAGTAATTGTTACAGGACTCTTTTTTTTTTTTTTAAATTTAACTTTACAATACTCTATTGGGTTTGCCATACATCGACATGAATCCACCACAGGTGCACACAAGCTCCCAATCCCGAATCCCCCTCCCACCTCCCACCCCACAACGTCTCTCTGGATCATCCCCGTACACCAGCCCCAAGCATCCTGCATCCTGTATCAAACATAGACTGGTGATTCGTTTCTTACATAATAGTATATATGCTTCAGTGCCATTCTCCCAGATCATCCCGCCCTCTCCTACTCCNATCACCAATTCCCGGAGTTTACCCAAACTCATGTCCCTTGAGTCGGTGATACCATCTAACCATCTCACCCTCTGTCATCCCCTATTCCTCCTGCCTTCAGGCTTTCCCAACATCAGGGTCTTTCCAAATGAGTCAGCTGTTCGCATCAGGTAGACAAAATATTGGAGTTTCAGCTTCAACATCAGTCCTTCCAATGAACACCCAGGACTGATTTCCTTTAGGATGGACTGGTTGGATCTCCTTGCAGTCCAAGGGACTCTCAAGAGTCTTCTCTAACATCATAGTTCAAAAGCATCGAGTCTTCTGCACTCAGCTTTCTTTATAGTCCAACTCTCACATCCATACATGACTACTGGAAAAACCATAGCCTTGACTAGATGGACCTTTATTGACAAAGTAAATGTCTCTGCTTTTTAATATGCTGTCTAGGCTGGTCATAACTTTCCTTGCAAGGAGTGCTGCTGCTGCTGCTGCTAAGTCACTCCAGTCATGTCTGACTCTGTGCGACCTCATAGACGGCAGCCCACCAGGCTTCCCCGTGCCTGGGATTCTCCAGGCAAGAACACTGGAGTGGGTTGCCATTAGAGTAAGCATCTTTTATTTCATGGCTACAATCACCATCTGCAGTGACTTTGGAGCCCAGAAAAATAAAGTTTGACACTGTTTCCACTGTTTCCCCATCTANCCAGCTTAAGTTCCCTGAATCATACAGCAAATTCCTACAGGCTCTTTTACATATGGTAGTATATATGTTCCCATGCTCCTCTCTCCATTCATTCCACCCTCTCCAAGGTTTCTTTGAGCAAAAAGAAGAACAATGCCTGGACTTTTCTTTGCAATAGTACTTATGAAATGATAGCTACCTAAGGATTCTATGAAACACTCTGCTGAAAATAAAACTCCCCATACAAAACACTCATGCAAAACATAGCCAATGAAGGTGACAAGGAGATCCATGGATGACACTGAAGAGCATGGCCAAGACAGTCACACAAAATTAAATCTTTTATTCAGAGATACCCTGGATCGGAAGGTAAAAAAGGAACAACTGACCTGATGTTTGTGCTACACAAATGACAGAACACAATAAAAATAATCAATACCGATGATTGCTTTCCAGCGATGGAATGTTTGGGAGTTACAGTACAAAAGGCCAACAGAGAAAACTGTTTTACCAATATGTCTCTTAACAGTCAAGTGAATGTTGCTAATCCTCATTTATAGAGTCTCATAAATACTTAGGACAAAAAAGAACAGAATGTGTTAATGACTAAACTCTGACTCATTTTTCTCACTCTGTATGGAATCTGTTGCCAAAATCTATGGCTTCCTAAATGTCTCCTATAATTATGCCTTTCCTGTTTACTATCTATGTGGTTTACAACACACATACATGATGTCAGTAGGGTCACAACAGCAGCAGGACACCGTCTTACAGATTACTAAAACTGGCCATCAGCCGCATTAGGAAACTGGTTCAATGTTACTCAAACAATAACAGATATAATCTCAGTTTCTCATCTGGAAGGTTATATTTTAAGGCAGCATCACGCTCTGAAATCTAGCTGAGGTTTGATAATTCCACACCGGCCTGTTGTCCACTGGTCTGCCACTGTCTCAGCATCAGACTCAATTTCTCACCTAGACAACTACAATTTCTTCTTTATCTGCCAGCACTTAACTTGAGGGAACAAATCCTTCTTCATCATTTAGCCCTCTCACTCTACTCTATGACATTAACTCTCTTGGCTGTTGTGTTCATTGCCAAGATGTTCATCCTATTTTCCCAATTCTCCCAGCACAGACTAAACTAAACATCTGGTGCCACACCCATTAGGAGCTGGCCACTCCTCAATAGTCTCTCATGGGTTCATTTACAGATTCTCCTCTTTCTGATGCCCCTGAGATTCCACAAAGCTCTCTGAGGTGCAAACGTATGCATTTGATTTCACTCCACCTAGCTGCCTACAGCTTCCTCTCCTTTTGTCTTCATTCAAACAACATTTACAGTCTCCCTCAAAAAAGTTGCTTTCCCAACTCCCAATTTGGTATGGCCTCATCCCATGTGAAAAAAGAGATGGTTGTTCGCACTATCTGCTGCAGACAGCAAACTCCTGCAGGGCAGTGACAAAACTTAATTAGCTGTCCTTTGTAGAAAACAGAAATTTAGCACTCTGTATGTGTTAAATAAAGGAAAACAGGAAACATTTTTTAAATTTTTGTTGCCATTTGATGTTTTTATGTGTCATGTTTTGAAATTATTTTGCTCAAAATACAAACTGGAACCAGTATCAAAAGGTTTCTACATAGGTACTTTATTATTTTTTTTTGATTTTCACTTATTTAATTAATGAACTGAAAGATAAATTTAAAAACATACTTTTCTGTTGTGTTATTTATTAATGTCATGGATTGGTGATTTCATGTTATTAAGCATTAATGTGTACTTTAAAAACCATCCCCATTCTATATGTCTGTGTCTCTTTAAGCCAATAGAGTATTGTAAAGTAAAAAAAATAAATAAATAAAATAAAAATAAAAATAAAAACCATCCCCACCCACAGACAATGAAGCCTCTCGATATTTGACGTTGATGACGTGACATCTCTAAGGGAACTTTGTGGACAGTTGCGTTATTTTTAGCACATGCATATATGTTCTTTCCATTATGCACTGTGGGTTTGTGCATCACAAGCACAAAGCATAGATAACATTCACAAATAAAGTAAAGCTACATAAGTTTTCTTTTTGCCACCATCATGTCCCTGGCACCTCACTGATGCAGAATAAACCCTTGATGAATATAATGCATTTTTTATTTCTAAGTGATGAGCAGGATATAAGTTTTAACTGTATAATTTCCATTCTGTGCATGATACATTTCAAAGGTAAGGGTACTAATTTGAAGGTAGTTGGTCCAGGCAATTGGGTTTACCCCTGCCTAAGAGTTCATGCAACTCCTGGAAACAGCATTGAAGTGTTTGGAGACTAAAAAAAAACATATCCAGGTCACACGAAAGATTCCTCAGCTATCTTAGGCACACACTTCTGATTCATTTTTCATTTCCAGTAAGTTTCAAAAGACAAAAATCTTCTGTAAAGATATTCTTCACAGCTATGCTTTCTTTTCTAATCCCATGGCCACTGCCTGACCCAATCCACCAACTTCTCACAGAGGAGTTACTGCAGTAAAAGTAACAAAGACTTCCCTGATTTTCAGACTTTGCAGTTTTAATACAGTATCCCCCAGAATCCAACACATCTTTCTTAAACAAGCATTTTCTATAGCACCTTCCAAAACTACTGGGTTCTGTGATCTTTCTATTTATCAACACAAACCCACTCTGACATTTAATACTTTTTGTAACCCAATATAAGAAACCTAGGCACCATTCATGGCTTTCCCTTTCTGAGCCAATTCTTCTGCTAAATTAAGCTCTAACCTACCACACCAAATCCTATCTGTTCCACTCTCAAGTACAAGATATTAGCATCTCTCTCTCTCAGGCTTCTGTAACATTTCCTGCTTTTTACTTATAAGACGGCACAGAGATTAAGAGCACAGACGTCTTCAGTTCAAAGACTAGCCTTGGTATCAAATAACTGTGTAAACCTGGTGAAAGGAATTGACTTCCTTCTAGCTTACTAACTTTATCTCTAAAATGGGACATAGTAATAGTACCTACCTCATAGTGTTGCTGGGCTTCCCAGGTGGCACTAATGGTAAAGAACCCGCCTACCAATGTAAGATATGAAAGAGACATGGGTTCGATCCCTGGATGTAAAGATCCCCTGGAGGAGGGCATGGTAACCCACTCTAGTATTTCTGCCTGGAGAATCCCCATGGACAAAAGAGCCTGGCAGGCTACAGTCCACTGGGCTGTGCAGAGTTGAACATGACTGAAGTGACTTAGCATGCATGTAAAGGCTTGTTATGAGGATTAAATGGGTACTTATAAAGGGGTGAGAATATTGTGTGACACAGAGTAAGTGCTATACAGGTAGTAGCTTGGTGATAATGGTGATGATGATGAGTGATCCACTCAATTTACTATACACACAAGAACCAGAACAATCTTATAAAACTATGTCATATTGGAAAATGTTCTCACTCAAAACTTTCCAAAGAATTTCCACTAATAACACAAAGAACAAAATTCACACTCTACTCTGTCCCTCAATGTCCAGCATGATCTGAGTCTTGTCTATCCATCCAATTCATCTTGAGCTCCTTACGCCCTTCTTGTCTCCAGGCTCTAAGCTTTTGTTAGTTTACAGGACCCATCAATGTTTTCTAGTGATATCTGTTCTATCCTCTACCTCTCAACTACCTGACTCCTTCTGAACCTTTAGATTTTGGCTTGAAAGTCAACTCCCTAGAGATGTTTTCTCTGACCACCCTACCTAAAAGGTTTTCCTATCTCCCACTTTCACTGTGTCAGCATCTAGCTCATGTCATCTTCATCATATAGCAGTATCACTACTACCATTACTTACTACAAACTTACTTCTTATATTTGTTTACTTGGTTTTTGCTTGTCTGCTGCAGTCAACTAGAACATAAGTCACATAAGCGCAGTATATTACATGTGACTTTTCTACCACTGACTCACCAGCACTACAAAGAGCCTAGGAGATGGTGTGTATGCCATCATTATTCATGGGACATCCTATCAGCAGTTTTAATTTTATTCAACTATTTGTCTCTACTCCCAGATTCTTGCTCTCCACTGTGTTCACAACAACTGTCTCCTCTTTGCATCAAGTTACATTATATCCATCTCTGAGACTTCACTCATCACCTCCCTTGCCAGGAATACTCAACCCTTCCTGCTTGGTCTGCCAAAATTCTGATGAAGTCATTTTGCCCTCACTGATCTTTTGTTCCTTATTATTTCTCTATCACTTAAAATGTCTCCACAAACTTATAACCCATATATATATATATCAATTCAGTTCAGTCACTCAGTCGTTTCCGACTCTTTGCGACCTCATGAATTACAGCACGCCAGGCCTCCCTGTCCATCACCAACTCCCAGAGTTCACTCAAACTCACATCCATCTAGTCGGTGATTCCATCCAGCCATCTCATCCTCTGTCATCCGTTTTCCTCTTGCCCCCAATCCCTCCCAGCATCAGTCTTTTCCAGTGAGTTAACTCTTCACATGAGGTGACCAAAGTACTGGAGTTTCAGCTTTAGCATCATTCATTCCAAAGAAATCCCAGGACTGATCTTCTTTAATATGGGCTGGTTCTCCTTGCAGTCCAAGGGACTCTCAAGAGTCTTCTCCAACACCACAATTCAAAAGCATCAATTCTTCAGTGCTCAGCTTTCTTCACAGTCCAACTCTCACAGCCATACATGACTACTGGAAAAACCATAGTCTTGACTAGACGGACCTTTGTTGGCAATGTCTGTCTGTCTCTCTCTCTCTCTCTATATATATATATATATAACAATATTCTAATTCCTTAATATATGCTGCCATCATTTCCTCAACTAAACTCTAAATACATAACGTCTGTATATATACTTATTCCTAGAGTTACTATGTCAAAGAACATTGATTTAGAATCAAGTGATTAGAATTAGATAACTTCATATGTATTAGATATATTTATTAGATGTCTTAGATAACTCCATAAGGAGGATCTTAAAGAAAATTAAGGCCCATATGTACATACTAAAATTCTTAATATCCACCCCAGCAAAGCTATCATCTTTAACATCTTAACACTTAAAAAATTTTTTTACTTCTCTATCCCAAAAGACACTTTTCTAAGTTTTATAAGAATTTGATTTTGCTTGGGTGGTGATGACACCTAAGCATCCCAAAGTATTCCAGACTCTAAAATCTGCAGAAACAAAACATACTGGAGACCATATGGAAACAAGTTCTGCAAGAATTCTGTGTAGTTAGCATCTGCTTCTATCAAAACTGGTACAGAAATTGATGAACTTGGCTTTTCCTTTCTTCTCTCAGGCTAATGCCTCAAAGATAGTTTCATCAAGGAATACTACTAGAAAGTGTTTTGCCAAGATCTTAAAAGCAGAGTTATATTTTCTTTAAAGTTCAAGGATTACTCATACTTTGTTCTCATTTAATTCAAACTGGTTAACTTCTTTTATCAAGGCTACAGTTTCAGTACAAGCACTTGTACTTCTGAACATCAGTGCTACTGACGCACGCATCTTTGTCTAATGAACTCAGAGATCAAGTGTAAGAGCAACAAGATCAAGTGTAAAGAGTAACTTTGGTAAACATTATTGACCCTCAAAGCCAAGCTCTGCAGGGCCTTGCCTCTCCCACACACCAACATTGCTCTAGGGGCTACTTTTCCTATCACTCAACAAACAATTATGGGCAGCCAGCTCTTTGCCAGGAGTTGTTCTAGGTGCTGGAAACCCTGCGGTAGAAGACAGGCAAAGTCAGTGTTCAAGGGACTTAGTAGCATTCCACTGGTAATCCTGGCTCATTCTGTGGCTGACTATCATGCATCAAGATTTGTGTTCTTCATCTTGTGCTTCTCTCAGTGCTAAAAGGCAAAATAAAATCTCCTTCTTGATATATTATACTTCCTAATTCTTTTAAATTGATAGTATTTACTTCTAAATTCTCAAACATTTCCCATCATAATTAATAGTACCATGTTTATAGATCTAGGGGCTTCCCTGGCAGCTCAGACAATAAAGAATATGCCTCCAATGTAGGAGACCTGAGTTCGATCCCTGTGTTAGGAAGACCCCTGGAGAAGGGAATAACAACGCACTCCAGTATTGTTGCCTGGAGAATTCCATGAACATGAATGCATTATTATTAATTTTATATTACAAAAAGAGCCCATTTGAATTCGCTTAGACATAAGTGTTTACTAAATCACTGGTTCTCATGGGAAAAAAAATACATAAGCATAATTATTTCTAAAATTTCTTCACATCTAGATTCCAAATTACTGATCAATTCAGAGTCATTAAGGTTCATAATTTCCATATAAAATATTCCTTTGTGCCAAGATCCTTGGTGAAATAGCACTTTTTAATCATGCCTCATTACTGTCTTCAGGATTCTCCTGCAAGCTTTAGATTATATAAATATCAGTATCCATGTATGTGATATATGTATATATATATTACCCACTGATAAATATTTTTATGCCCATATATAAGCATTAACAAATGCATCTCAATTGTCATCTACATGGCAGCAATTGCGTGATGTCTTTGATTTCACACGTTAAAATGTAAAAAATAATGCGGTTCTTAAAAATGATAAAGTATATAACAACAAGAATGTAGAACAAATAATTTCAAGATTTGTATGGAAATACAAAAAACCTCGAATAGCCAAAGCAATCTTGAGAAAGAAGAATGGAACTGGAGGAATCAACTTGCCTGACTTCAGGCTCTACTACAAAGCCACAGTCATTAAGACAGTATGGTACTGGCACAAAGACAGAAATATAGATCAGTGGAACAAAATAGAAAGCCCAGAGATAAATCCACACACCTATGGACACCTTATCTTCNGAGAATGGCATTGAAGCATGTATACTATCATGTAAGAAACGAGGCGCCGGTCTATGTTCGATGCAGGATGCAGGATGCTTGGGGCTGGTGTACGGGGATGATCCAGAGAGACATTGTGGGGTGGGAGGTGGGAGGGGGATTCAGGATTGGGAGCTTGAGTACACCTGTGGTGGATTCATGTCGATGTATGGCAAAGCCAATAAAGTATTGTAAAGTAAAATTTAAAAAAATAAATTAATTTTTTAAAAAAAGAATGTAAGCCAATTTTTTTTTTTAATATGCACTATAGCTACAAATTTTAAAAGAAAAACACTCCTAATTCTATCCACAAGTATCTTCAAGGGCAATGTTAGTCTTACACAGAGAAGCAATGACTACATGGCAAGTCCCAAAACTGTTAAAAACTACCCAAATATGATCATTCTCATCAATTCCTAAGGCAGAAACAAGAAATGTGCTCCCATTTAAATGTTACCAGTGTCTGTTGTTGGCTCTGTTAGAGGAAATGGCTCAAAAGTGAGACCACGAGCTGAGACTTCCTACAGAAAGAGCTTTGCCAAGAAACTTAATTTAGCACTGTGAAATCCTAGAGCTGGTAGAGAATTTGAAGAATGTCTAGTCCCAACATCCTTCTCTGGCACTGAGGAAACCCAGACCTGAAGTCACAGAAAGTGGAAGTGTTAGTCATTCAGTCGTTTCTGACTCTTTTCGACTCCATGAACTGTGGCCCACCAGGCTCCTCTGTCCACGGAATTCTCCACAGTGGAGTGGGTAGCCATTCCCTTCTTCCTGACCAGGGATCAAACCTGGGTCTCCTGCACCACAGTCAGATTCTTTACCGTCTGAGGCAGACACTAGACCTCAAGTTTCCTGCATCTTATGCCAGAGCTCTTTCTTGTACTCACTTCAGGGCTTCTCTGGGAGTCATTCTAGCACTTCTGGAAGGGAAGTAGTACCCCATTCATGCTTACAATATTTCACACTGAAGGGACACCGACTGCAATATAGTTCTTATAGGCTTCATTGGAAAGGACTAAAAAAAGCCTTTTCAAACATTCTTAAAGCACAATTTGAAATGATCTAAGGACCTCTAGGAAAGACAGAGCTGATTAATGGGTAGGAATCACTGATCTAGAACAAAAGTCAGTGAACTACACTTCTTAGACAAAACCCCACCTGCCATTTGTTTTTGAGAAGAATGTTTTGATGGAACAAATTCATGCCCATTTGTCTCTGTATTGTCTATGGCTGTTTTCAAGCTATAATAATGGTTGCATAGTTACAATGGAGACCACATGGCCTAAAAGCAGAAAATATTTAATATTTGACTTTTTACAGAAAAAGTTGACTGTCTCCTTATCTAGAAGACAGGCTTTTAAGGACAGAGGTTAGAAATAATAACAGGCTACAGCTTCAGGCTACAGAACAGATTTTATGTATTGACAGTAAAGAAAAAACTATTTTTAAACACATATGCCATCAGGGCACTCACTATACCTCATATTCATAATTAAACATCCCATAGAACAGAACATAAACACACATACAAAAACACATGCACACTTTCAGAAAAAAAGCAATTTTTTTTCCCCTCAGTTATCTGCTAGGGCTATCCTTGTTGTCACAATGTAATTAAGTGATAAATTTACTTCTTCAGCTATGAAGAATTCTTCAATCACCCTCCTGATTCATTCATGCTTCCCCCAAATCCTTATGCTATGTATTTGAGCCCTGATCCCAAACTATCAATACTCCCACTCCCGAGTCATTCAAAACCGTAATCTATTTCTCTGCAATACAATTCTTGTCTGATAGACATTGATTCTTTATGGAATACCTGCAAATAGTAAGCCTCCACAAACATAAATAGGTTGTAGAAGTTCTATTAATATTATAAATTAAAATATTGCTTTATTTTTATCCAAAACTTAATAAATATGTATTACTTTTAGATTATAATTGTATGGTTATCAAGAGCAGAAACTTTGGAAATAACTGTGCTCCTCACTTAGCCCAAAAATATCCACTTAATGCTAAGCAAATCAAGGGATTGCCTTGATGGTGAAAACTCAACAGGACTCCTTGAGCATCATCCATATAAATCAATCAAGAATTTAGCTTACAATCATGCTATGTTTTAAATCAGGACATAACTTAGGTATTAATGCTGTGTATACAGATTTTTGCTTGGGGAAATTTTTTTTGCCTAAATAAATGTTAAAAATTTTAAAAAAAAATAGCTCACAAAAGAAGAATCACTGGATTTGTTTGGAAATCAATTTATAGATAGTGAGTCTAGATAAAAAGTACCAATTCTTCTTCAGAAAACATTATGGAACTTACAAAGTTTGGGACAACTTGGGAAAGAGTACAACTTCTATACTGATGTGGTAATACGCTAGATGGAAAATATATATCTAAATAAATGCCACTTTAAGTGTACAGTCTCCCATGGCCTTTAATGTGCCACCCGCTAATATTTTACAGGCAGCTCCTACAAGAAAAGAAACATCCTGAAATGCAGTTCATTAAATGAGTCCCTCAACCATACTGTTAAAAAAATATTCTGAACTCTAATTGATTCTGTAAACTTTCCAACAGAGAGCTTTATGTATGCTAATAGTGTTGGCCAGTGAACATCCCCAGCAATTTTGCCTGGGTAAGTAAACCTAAGCGAAAGTTTGGCAGTCATCCACACTGAGGTTTTCCTAAGCCTGCAAGAACGCCTTTAAATTCTGCAATTGGTGAAAATGCTCCTTTAGATATCCACACTTTCCAATCTCTTCATTTTCTCCCAGCTTGATTTCTAGCATTTTGGTTCATTTGCTCTCAATTCAAAATAAGACAATGTAAGCTCACTTAGAATTTAGGAGAAAATATAAAAGATCTGGGGATGCTGAGAAGAAATACAAGAAAAACAAATATGGCACTGGGACATTAGAAAAAAAAACCTGTCATAGAGTTGCAGAAAGAAGAAAAACAGATTTATTTGGATAAAGAAAATAGTATATGAAAAATAAATACGAAGTTGAATGAAGTGGGAGGTGAGAAGGCGGGGAACAGAGGAATGAGGGTAAATATGACACTCATATGGAGAACTCCTGGCTGTGAGAGCTTATAAACATTGGAATGATTTAACCGTCTCCTTGGGAGAGCTGTAAAATGTTTTGTTCCTGGAAATGTTTACACAAAAGGTAGGTAAATTGATGCAAAGACATAATTTAATTGACATCTCTAGACGTCCTTCCAACTCTGATTCTATGATTCTGTAACTTTAGAATGACTAAGGTGATGCCAAAAAAATAACAAGAAAAGAACTCAAGCTTATGTTAAGCATACAAACAAGATTTATGGTCTGCCTCAGACTTTTTTTCCAGAGTAACATAGAATGAATTTCAAATGCATTGTTCTCTTCTGGTAATCATTTGTTTAAGTGCTAAGAGTGACTCAGTGCAGTTCTGTAAAAATATACAGTCTTTACACGTAATTGTCCGTCTGGCTTTCTTTATATTCTTGGCCCAGTTTTCTTAAATCTCCATATCAAATAGATGTCTCATTAGCTTTCCAAGTCTTCCTAAAGCCCACACAGCAACAAAGACCTAGCACAGCCAAAAATAAATAAGTAAACAAAAGTTTTTAAAATAATAATTTCTACAGCCTCTACTAGTTATTTCTATTCTGTTAATGACAGGCTCAGCCTTAGTTAAATCAGTTAAAGAACTTTCTTTTTTCTCAAATTTACAAAATGTTCATCCATTCTAATGCAGTTTTAGTCTACATTATAAGGTATGCCTTTCTGGGAAGTAGCAGCATACTTAAGGATTTTTTAAATGTAATATAATGGTTTGATTTGGAAGATGCAAGTTAACTCTGCATTTTCTCTTTATCTGAGTTTAAGAGTACATGTAGCTATTCTCCTTCTGGTCCATCACACACACACACAAAACTTGTTCATGCCGTTTTACCATCATGTAAATCTAAGTGAGGCTCTAACAACAATTCATGGTACCAGCATTCCTCAGAGTCTTATCTTTTATTTCTCTCTACTTTATATGCCCATTTTTAGGGGTAACATTGAATTCTGAAAGCCAACTTTCAATTACAGCATATTAAAAACTGCACTATTCACACCTGGTTGAAATTTCCGCAAGGACTGTATTTGGACTACCATTTCCCACTATCATTTTAAGTGAGCACTTTTTTTTCTTTTTACCCACTCTGAATGATACTAAACTACCCAGTCATAATTCCTTTGGCGAATCTCTACTATTTTCTGTTCCCCTTTCCTTTTACTCCAGTAATTACTTGCTTTCAGTTCTTTTTATAGGCCAACCAATTCATCACATACATTCAGTATTTTCTCATAATTTTCACTATAAAAATGGTCTCTGACATCTCGCCAATATCCTACTGGTCTCACTATTTCTGCTTTTATTTAAATGCTAATTATTTCAGTCTTGGGAATTTTGGAAGCATTAATGAGTACATGGGAAAACTGAGGGTCCTAAAATTTTAAGGTCATTAACCCAGCTAGTCATTAACTCTCAAAAAAGTTCCTTATAGGAAAGAAGGTGTTTATTATTCCTGTATCATCTTTAATTTTGAAAAAAGGACCTATTTTCCCCTGGTACAACTGGTTTTTATACATAACAGGATTTATGAGTTTAAAACAAATTTAGGAAATGTCAAAGAAGAATTTTAAGTCATTATTAGTTAGTGAGTCATTTTAATTATATACAAGGGAAGCCAATAAGTACATTAATTTCTTTAATTACAGACAAAATCAGAAGAGAAGGTAAAAACACAACTGTTTGAGGAGAGTACAACACCTTCCTATCCCAATCTCCTTGGGTAAGTAACATCCAACAAAGAGCCAATCAAGATATTTACAAGGAAACAATTTTACTCATTTCCAGATTATCTGAAAAGCAGAGAGTTTTGTCATAAGATATATGCAACCCTATCCCTGAGTAACGGCTCTGGGCCCTTTCCCTTATGGGAATTTCCCACATCCCCTCAATTTAACCAAGCTCAGCTCCCAACACTAATTGGCCATCAGGCCATTTCCCTCTAACATAGAACAATGAACTGAACATTGCTTGGGGGAAAGTGTCTTTATATCAGCATGTAAGTATTTAAATATAAACAGCAAAGTTGGGCAAAATGCTTATGGCTCTTCTTGTATCATCTTGATGCAACCCCTATCATCTTGGAGCACTTTCTTATATATGGCATGAGAAGTGACAGTATCTCCTTGTGCTTTTCTTGCCTAGACCTGGGTCAACCATTTCTCTGCTGCTAAGTCCCTTCAGTCGTGTCCGACTCTGTGCGACCCCACAGATGGCAGCCCACTGGGCTCCGTCATCCCTGGGATTCTCCAGGCAAGAACACTACAGTGGGTTGCCATTTCCTTCTCCAATGCATGCAAGTGAAAAGTGAAAGTGAAGTCGCTCAGTCGTGTCTGACTCAGCGACCCCATGGACTGTAGCCTACCAGGCTCCTCCTTCCATGGGAGTTTCCAGGCAAGAGTACTGGAGTGGGATGCCATTGCCTTCTCCAACCATTTCTCTAGAGACCCTCATTTATTTGTCTAGATGAATGTATTCAGAAAACAAATTCCGAGCACTAAGTGGGCTCATTGTTGTAAGGGTATTCTTATATCTAGACCTTTCCAGTTTATAGCTCAAGAAAATATACCTATGCTTTTAAGTCCAAGTCAACACCAGCAGATGAGACAAAGATTCACTGTGAAGCTAATGAGCTTCTTCTAAGGTTCTATATCTAATTTAGCATTTCTAATTTTTCTTAAAAAGTCTCCACAATTGTATAAGCTGCAAGCCTTAACAAAATCCATGTATTCCTAAATCCTCATACCCTAACACAGGGTGTTCCTTATGTTCTACAATATCATTTATGTAATCTGCCTTCCCTGATAGCTCAGTTGGTAAAGAATCTGCTTACAATTCAGGAGACCCTAGTTTGATTCCTGGGTCGGGAAGATCCCCTGAAGAAGGGAAAGGCTACCCACTCTAGTCTTCTGGTCTGGAGAATTCCAGTCGTTCAGTCATGTCTGATTCTTTGTGACCCCATGGACTGTAGCCTACCAGGCTCCTCCATCCAAGGGGTTTTCCAAGCAAGAATACTGGAGTAGGTTGCCATTTTCTTCTCCACTGTATAATCCACAGGGTTGCAAAGAGTTGGGCATGACTGAGCAACTTTCAATCTGCCTTCTTTGACAGTGAAAACCCTGATTCCCCAAAGAATCAATATATAAACTCACCTTCTTTATCTTTTAATATACTTAAAATAATTTTAGAATTACATTATCAATAGCAATATCTACAACAAACCTGCTAAGTCCAGTTTAAGATTTTATTGTCATTCTGTGCTGTGAATGAATTCTAACAAAGGGCTGTTAAAAGCTATTTGAATTCTTACTTTGTGTGGTTGTATTATCAATTTCATAACATCAGGTTCATTTATATGTGTTTCTATTTAATTTTAGGGGCTTTAATTTAATCTTATTTTCACTAAATAATTACATTACTCAAAACTCAAACTGGTAAAGCTAGAGATAACATTCCTATCCTTAACCTCTCCGATCTGTTCCTACCCATCCTGAGGTCTCTGCTCTGAAATGTCACTTTATCCCTGACTCCTATAGGGAAGAGTAGCCATATTCTCTGTTCCTATTTATCATTCTTAATTTGCTTTACAGTCCATAAAACTACCTTTCACTATAGGACATAATTATATATTTGTGGAAGGAGACATAACAGTATCCATTTCATAAATCTGTAGTGCATTTAACCCATCCTCTATTGAATGGTATGCAAGTTTTCCCCAGTCTTTCACTGTTGCAGACCCTACTGTAATGAACACCCATTTACTTATAGCTGCTTTCATTTTTATATTTAATATATTTAAAATATTAATCTTCAACAAAAGTCAGTGTATAGTACAGAAGAAACAAAAATTTAGATGTGTTTTATAAGATAAATATGATTTCAAAGACATTGCCTACCTAGGGAAGCTTCAGGTTAAGCTGCAGACTTACAGATAGTATATACTGGTTTCACTCATTCTCAGTGATAAATGCTTGAGTGGATGCAAAAGCTTGAGAAGAATACAATAAAATTATTTCTAAGATCCTGCTGCTGCTGCTGCTAAGTCACTTCAGTCGTGTCCGACTCTCTGTGACCCCACAGACAGGGGCCCACTGACTCCGGGATTCTCCAGGCAAGAACACTGGAGTGGGTTGCCATTTCCTTCTCCAATGCATGAAAGTGAAAAGTGAAAGTGAAGTCGCTCAGTCGTGCCTGACTCTTAGTGACCCATGTACTGCAGCCTACCAGGCTCCTCCGTCCATGGGATTTTCCAGGCAAGAGTACTGGAGTGGGGTGCCATTGCCTTCTCCATCTAAAATCCTACATAACCCCAATACTCCAAGTGTCCAAAGCTCTTTTGGCTGTATAAAATACACCAGTTTGCTTTAACCCATTTTTCCCAGATCTATTGATGCATAAAATGATAGAAGTCTCTTGGAATAGAGTATTGACATCTACAAGTAGTATTAGGGTTCTTTAATTTGATGTTTACAGCAAAAATAAGGACAGTAATAGATAACACTGACTTTTTAAAAAACCTGAGTTCATAATGATACTGTGAGAAAACAAAGTAAAAGAGAAGAGGACCAGCTGTGTATGTCATAAAGTGGAACACCAAAATGTGAACAATTGGAAGTCTAGAAGAAAGGTATTCAAGTGTTCTTTAAAATGTTTCAAAATTTTAAAATATTGGGGAAAGGGAAAAAAATCATGAAGATGAGTTTGAAAAGCAAGGAGCAGGCACATAGTGAGATGCAGAGACATCCACCTCTTTCTCACCTTTCTGTTCCTCATCCTACTTTCTCTCTAAAAAAAAATAAGTTGCAGTAAATTCCTGCTTTGACAAAACCAAACATAACTCCATATTAAGTGTGCTATGGATAATGCATTCTCAAGAACTATTTTATTTTAAAATATAAAAAGGTACATTAGAGGAGTTCCTGGGAAGTGGAAGGGGCATTTGAAACTAATTCAAACATTAATGTAAATACTGTAATAGTAGGATATTTCATGTGTCTATTTGATAGGCAAACTGCAACACAATCCTAATTAAATGCAGTCTCTTTAGAAATGCATACTGAACATACAATAGTAGTAACTTTACCACTAACATTTATTCTACATCCAAAGATAATTTAGGAAATGTTACATAACATACATTTCAGGGAAGTCAAATTAAACTAAGGAGGGCTGGTCTGCTTATCCTTCATTCCCAGCTTCTCACCTCACTTTTAGATTCCCACAGCTTCAGGGGGTTGTCATCCTAAGCAGGCATTACTTATTCATTCAATTTGTTTCTCCTCACCCTCAAAAGCTTATCTCTGCTTTGTGTCTGCTCTCTTCAACCCTCTGCTTCCCAATTCCTAAGCATTGCATGGAGATTCACCTTCTGTATCCGTTTCCTTCATGGTCCACGATATTTGCTAGCTAGCCTTAGAAATCATTCCTGCTTAGCAAATCAGTTGACCACTCCCTAAGTGTATTAACTACAGCATTCTGACAAAGATACCACAACTTGCTAATGCCTCATTTACATCAACGTTATTCCCACAACTTTCTCTGTAAACTACAGACCTGTGCACATCTTTATAAAATGCATTCCTTAATAGCGAAATTATTTGCCAAGGTCTTTATTGTATCCCAATTAGATCAAGTTCCTTCAGGGCAGATATCCTATCTTGAACATTTTTGTATCCCTACACATAACCCAACACTTAGCACATTATAAACTCTCAGTAAAAGACCATGGGACTTAAATATCAAATTGAAAACAACTTATTTCCAGAAACACTTCAACTTGGAAGTCGACTGTACATTTCAGAGAGAATTCTTAGTAAGCAGAATAACAAGCAGGGAGACCAAAGACCAGTAGCCTTTTCCAGCTGCCAGAAAAACTCCCTGTGGTTGAATGCAGGTGGATTCAAAAAAACCTGTTAGCTGAAACAAGGGTAGCTTTATAGGAGAAGGGTGCTCAATACCCAAACTTGAAATAATCCAACCAAAGAGCCCATTTCAAAACAACAGAATTTCAGCCATTTCTGTGAACCTTCACTTTAACCCAGGTGATTTTTGTTAAACTCAGAAAGAAAAAACAATTTAACAAACTTACTCAAAAGAATCTTCCAGGAGAAAAGTACAATAGATTATATATGTTCACCAATCTACTCCTGGAACTTAAAACCTCGATCTATTTACCATCCTGGTTCTACACAAAGCAACAGTAGTTCTAGAAAATAAAAAAAGAAGAAACTATCTTGAAAGGCAAACTGCAATCACGGGGTTAGCCTCTACAGTGTATTACAGTAGAGATCAAATTCTAAAACTTTCAACTATGGGAAACAACATGCAATTCTATAGTTCTCTAGACATGAGAGATTCTAAGAATGAAAATAAACTGGGGTGAAGATAGAAGACCAGAATTCTAGAATCCTCATCAGTTTCTTCTGCTCCACCAAGCAAAGCACTTACCTTCACCTCCTACTCTTAATCTGAAAGTTGAATATGTTGAACTTGACATGATTTTCAGGTTCTTTCAAGGCACATTATTTTTTTTAAACCCATGTTTGACTTTTTTCTATGCAAATAAAAGTAAAAGGTGGTGAAACTGCCCATAAACTGTCTTAATATGTAAGAGTTTTAAGCGATTCCTGGGTTGTCCTGTCCAGACCTATCTCACAAGACCAAAGCTGAGATCTCACGATTTTACTCTCAGGGGTTGGGAATGCTGACTGCAGATTGCTTACAGCTGATTCCACTCAAGGAATTAATCTCAGATGCAGGGGTTTACTGGTAACAAACACTTCTTCCCAAAGAAGAATCTCCAAATATCAGTCATTGCAGAGGTACAGAGGCTCAGCCCTCTTGCTTCAATTTAGGACATCTCTAAAAGGCAGTTCTAGGTCTAGAGCAACCTAGTTTAAAAAATTCAGGTGCCAGTATTATTTTGTGTTTGTTTTTAAGATTTCCAAACCTCTATTCTGAGATGCAATTACTTTACAATATCTGATCTTTGTAAGAATTTATTTGAAACTTTGTTAGGAAGAACTAAAGCAGTTTTGTTGTTGTTCAGTTGCTAAATCTTTGCAACCCCCATGGACTGCAGCATGCCAGGTTTCCCTGACCCTTCACTATCTCCCAGAGTTGGCTCAAACTCATGCTCATTGAGTCAGTGATGCCATCCAACCATCTCATCCTCTGTTGCCCCCTTCTCCTTCTGCCTTCAGTCTTTCATCTTTAGTCTGGAGTTAATTTTGCCTCAATAATGAAGCAATAAATAACCTTCTGAATACTCTGCCCAATACCCACCCCCATGTAGCTGATGGGAATTTCAACAATTTCTGACCCTCTCTGGGTTCACGGTATTGTTTTGATTGCTCCTTTTTGGTAGTTATTTTTCCAACTTTGAGAAGTCAGTTGAAGATCCCAGACTCTCAAAGATGTTTGGAGTACCCTCTCCCTCTTTCTCTCAATCTCTCTCTGTAGCTCTCTCCAATATTTTTCTCTTAAAACTCTAACCACATCAATGCTCCCAAACTCCCAAAGCTGTCTCCTCAGCTCAAAATACAAGTGAGAACACGGGACTATATCAAGGAAATGAAACATCATGATCAAACTGACTAAGTTTATGCATCGATCCATGCTAATCTATGTGATTCTTCTCAAATAAGTATCAGTCAGTATGATCCCCTTTCCTAGAAATCCCAGACATATCTGAAATACAGAACAAGTACACTTCCCAGGAAGTTTTATTAAGATGTTTAGTTAGCAGAATATACTATAAAACACATATACCTAGAATCATTGACATTTCTGAGATGATTTCAACCTACAAAACTAAATACTCTTACACCCCAGATAAACTGCCAATAACTGAGCTACCAGCATTCTTCCCATGGCCTCTATACCACATGGTTTTGTAGTAAACAAAGATGGAATTCCTGTACAACAAACTCCCCTATTTTCAGAGAACTTTTTGGTCTCCCCTGACAGTTGTGGGTCCCTGCAGTCATGCCGGAATCACACACTCTTGGACCCAAAGACATAGAGTTATACAAGTAAAGATAAGCTCAGAAAATTTTCCACCTATGAGAAATTTGGAATGAAACCTAGAGATACCAATTAATTTCTTTGGTGCCTGAAATAAAATGACCTTTACAATGGTTTGCAGCTCTTACATGGAAGAGCTGAGATAAGCTGATCTACAGAGAAGAGAGTGAAGATGAGATACAAAGAGAAACAAATTTGGGAGAGAGTGAATAAGGTTATAACAGCTTTACAATTCTCAGTAATTTCCCTGTGTGAGATACATCTATGTTTTCTGACATGAATTCCAATAAGAAACAACTGGGTTGGCAAAAAATTCCATTTGGGCCTTTCTGTACAATGTTATGTAAAAGCCCGAATGAACTTTTTGGCTAACTCAATGTTTTAATAAATTCTCCTTTTTCACTTTAACTAGAATAACAGAAAAATTGATGTAGCATGCCTTATGGGATGTAATCAAAATGCAACTTTATCTCCCATTGTCCCTTTAAACTTTATTCACTAAAAGAATAATTTTCTCTTACCCTTGCATGAAATTCTTTCTCTAGTAAACCCCATAAGTTTCTGTTTTCATTTAAGTATAAAATGTCCTCTGGTCACTTTAAAATCCCCAAACNTGCCTTATGGGATGTAATCAAAATGCAACTTTATCTCCCATTGTCCCTTTAAACTTTATTCACTAAAAGAATAATTTTCTCTTACCCTTGCATGAAATTCTTTCTCTAGTAAACCCCATAAGTTTCTGTTTTCATTTAAGTATAAAATGTCCTCCGGTCACTTTAAAATCCCCAAACTGCATCAGTTCTCTAAAGTATCTGGGCCTAGATAATAACGCAAACTCAATTTTCCTCTCAGGCTACTAACGACAGCAACTTGCAAGCGGCAATGCGGGAGAAGCTGGGTGGGGGCATCATCTCTCTTTCTCTACTCACCATGTCTCCTCCAACTAGTTTCTGACATCCCCAGGGTTGAATCTAGGTGGGAAAGAGGTTCTGGGGTCAAGAGCAGTCATAGAGGAAATGCTAGAATCAACTAGCAATAGGCCTCTCTCAGTGAAAGACGTTCAGATGCTCACATATTTCATCAGAACCTTAGTGAATTTTCTAGAGGAATACCCCAATCACTGCAGGCTTAATCCCTACAATTCCTGCATTGTGACAAACACACATATTCTTTTGATAGCCCTCTCTTCTTTGGCCCTCACATTCCCAGGGATCCAGGCAATCTGTTCCATACAAACCTCTTTCTTCGAATTCCCAGGTTCTCTGAGAGGTTCTCTTGGACAGAATTAGACATGGCTTCACCATTTCTGTCCGGAGAAGGCAATGGCAACCCACTCCAGTACTCTTGCCTGGAAAATCCCATGGGCGGGGGAGCCTGGTGGGCTGCAGTCCATGGTCGCTAAGAGTCAGACCGACTGAGCGACTTCACTTTCACTTTTCACTTTTATGCATTGGAGAAGGAAATGGCAACCCACTCCAGTGTTCTTGCCTGGAGAATCCCAGGGACGGGGGAGCCTGGTAGGCTGCCATCTATGGGGTCGCACAGAGTCGGACACGACTGAAGTGACTTAGCAGCAGCAGCAGCAGCACCATTTCTGTCTTTCCTATGAGTTCTACTCTTGGTGCATGGGAAGAAGGCATTCTTTGCACAACTGCCACTAAGAGTGAATTACATTTCAGACAGTCCTCTGTTCTCTTCCTTTGCCCTGCTGCCGCCAGTTGACAGTAACAGCCCCTCACCTGGATCTGCAGATAGATCTTACATTTTCTGAGTTGTCGGATTGAGGCAGAACGACTCTCACCTCTTTCTCATGGAGAAGTGGGAATCTAGGCAAGAGTTCACAAATCTCTTCTTCTGTCTTCCCTAGATCCTTTTATGCAAGTGACCTGGGTCATTGTACCTGAGAGGACCAGGAGTCTAAAAAAAAATCTGTCTGCTTTGTTCATTTCAGTACAGGACCTTTGCTCTGTGTGTAGCTCCCTTTGCATCCTAGTACCTCAGAAAAGTTACATTTTATCATGCAACATTAACATTAGTTGGTTTCTGTTACTCTCCCTCCCATCCCTGACAAAGAACCATAAATGAAGCACCCCCAGTATCTATGGTGAATATCTACATTATAGGCTTTACGAACATGAAGGTAAATCGCACTGTTGAATGACTGTGTTAATGGAAGGTAACTGTTCTCTGAGCCAAGAATTTGAATCCCATTAACTAACAAATGAGCTAGCAAACAATTCTACAACCTTATCCATGTGTTATCTTGAATTTCTTTATCTAGAGTGGACTAGAAAGTAAACCTTGTGAAATGGTTTAAGGAAAAGATTATTTTTATTTAGAAAATAGAGGTTGTGAAAGTGTCAAAAGTATAAAAGACTAGGAGTGTAGAATATGACAGTGGCTTAAATCTATGACTATTATCATAGATGAAGAAGGAAAATGCAACCCACTCTAGTACTCTTGCCTGGAAAATTCCATGGATGGGGGAGCATGGTAGGCTACAGTCCATGGGGTTGCAAAGGGTTTGACACAACTGAGGACTTCACTTTCTTTCTTTCTTTTATTATCATAGAACCCATGAGATCATTGATATTGAAGAAATATTAACTGGGTACCTAAGCATGTACCTGGAGTAGGACATGGCAACCCACTCCAGTATTCTTGCCTGGAGAATTCCATGGACAGTGGAGCCAGGCAGGCTAGAGTCCATGGGGTCACAAAGAGTTGGACATGACTGAGCACCCCATCCACCACCACTTAGCATGTACAATCCATTATGATGGATGCTAAGTACAAATGCTGAATAAAATGGGCATGATTCCTGTTTCTTTGAAGCTTTCTATCTATATTCACTCTAGCTAAACATAAGAAAAAAAGAAAGATTCATGAAATTATTTCCGCCAGTGCCCTACTTACTCATCAAGGAACAGAGAAAATTGTTATGAAAGGTAAAATCTACTTAATTTATGATGTGAAAATATGTACAGGAAACATGTGCCTTTAGTCATAAATGTGAATCCTTAGAAAGCCAGGTGGTTGTACAATTTTTTTTTCCATGAGGCAAAAATAAATGAACTGACCTTTAACAGAGTAATGGTAAAGAAATATTTTTGCCGTGTATAATATGAAGTTAACAGGAAAAAGAATAAGGTAACCACATTTTTGCAGAATTGCTCTCCTCCAATCTGAAGAAATTAAAGGAAGATGAAGGAGGTAGCCCAGGACAGGAGCTCAATGTCTGATGAGGAAGACACCTGTAAATACAAACACACACACGTCATGCGTAATACGCAGAGCAGCCCTCCTCATCCACCAATGCTGCATTCATCTTGCACATTCGAGAAGGATGATGTTGATATTGTAAAAATGATGACATGTAAGATACTATAGGGTTTATTTTGCCAACAGAAATCCAATTTTAAATTTTATAAACTACCTTATTCTGTTATTTATGATGTTCTTGAATATTTTATTTACATTTTGCTTTATTAGAGATATATAGGACATGGATTCTGAAGAATTATCTCTCAGATTGTCAACAGACCTACTAGTTTTACCTAAAGCCAGCTGATTTACGTCCTGACTGACACCCATGGACAGTCAGACAGCCCTGTAAACCATGAATATTTAGAAACCTGCTTTAAAAGACTTTATCAGAAATGCATGATGATAACCTGCTTTGTTACTTCTGGATACTCTGCATGTACTTAGCCAGTGTCTACTACTATTCAAGACCAATTGATGATTCTTTTCTAGATTTTGGAACTCAGAAGAGTTTCTTGAGAAATGACTTACAATTAGGGCTAATTCATAATCCAGCTCAGGACACTCTTGAGATCAAAAGGACTAATTATTCCAAGACAGAGACACAACCTAAATGTTCACTGATGAATGGATAAAGATGTGGTACATATGTGCATTGAAATAGTGTTTAGCCATAAAAAAGAAAGAAACATTGCCATTTGAAGCAACATGGACATGCATGCTCAGCGAAGCAAGCCAGACGAAGACAAATATCATATGATATAGCTTATATATGGAATCTAAAATATGACACAAATGAACCTATCTACAAAACAGAAACAGACTCACAAACAGAACAGACTTGTAGTTGCAAAAGGCAGAGGGTGGAGAAGGGATGAACTGGGAGTTTGGGATTAGCAGATGCAAACTATATATATTAATAGAATGTATAAACAACAAGTCCCTACCGCTTAGCACAGGGAACTATATTTAACTTCCTATAGTAAACCATAATGAAAAGAAAGATGAAAAAGAATGAGTGTGTGTGTGTGTGTGTATGTAGTATGTACATATACATGTATATATGTATAACTGAGTTACTTTGCTATACAGCAGAACTAAGACAAATTATAAATCCATAGTTCATTAAAATAAAAAATTTTTAAAGGGGGAGCTATTAATAAATATGCCAAACAAAAGTTATAAACCAGCAAACGGCAACTCATGATCACCCTAGCGGAGTTTTCAATCAAACTACCTAAATACAGAGTCTAGGACACTTGCTTTTCTTGAATAGAAGAATAAAAATGTAACTCTGAAGGAAGCAGATGTCACAATGTGAAGAGATACACATCATGTGTGGAGGCTCATGGCTGAGCCGTGTGTATCCTCAGCTGCTTAAACTGCTAAAGATAGAAGGAAGGAAGAGAGGAAAAAGATTTGATCTGACACCTCACTGCCCACACAGTGTCCACCTCCCCCAGATGGTGGCTAACTCATAGGCTCTCTGACTTAATAACTAGAGTGCTCAGGATGAGTATGGCATTGACTCATGAACCATGCGGTCCCATCACAGCAAAGCAGAGCAACTGGGAGCAAGGGACATTCTAAAAGAGCAAATTTTGCCAACTCACAAATTGCGACTCTGCAGGATTGCTCTGGGGAAATTTAGACTAGTATAATTTGCCAACTATTTATCTTTAAATATAAATTATTTTCTCAGTACCATCTTCCTAGATTCCATATATATGTGTTAACTGCAGGGCAGCAATGGAGTTGCAGATATAGAGAGCAGACTTGTGAACACAGTAGGGGAAGGAAAGGGTGAAACAAATTGAGAGATTGGTGTTAAAACATGTACACCACCATATATAAAATAGATAGCCAGTGGGAATATGCTATATGACACATGGAACCCAAAGCAGGTGCTCTGTGACAACCTGAGTGGGGAGGGAGATGAGGAGGGAGATGGGAGGGATATTTAAGAGGGAGGGAACCTATGTATACCTATGGCTGACTCAGGTTGACATATAGCAGAAACTAAGACAACACTGTAAAAATTATCCTCCAATTAAAAATACATTTTAAAATAAATAAATAATAATTTTCTCTATTAATATCTATACTAGAATCTTGTATGTCAACAGGACTCTGACATTTGGGTTATTTATGTAACTTAAGGTTATCTCTCTGATATACCCAGCAGATATATCCTGGATCACCTCCCATATTCAGAAAGCTATAGATGAGTGCAAATTTCTAATGATCTCTCAGAAAAGGTGGGTTACGCCAAGAGTGGTTGTGTTTATTCCTGAAACAGAAAGGCATAACTTTATTTGAATAAATTACTTTTTTGGAATTATCTTTGCTATTGATACATTATCAAAATGGAAAATCATGAATTTATAACACATTCTTTCTACACTTTCATTCATTTGTTCATTCATTAATTTATTCAACAAATATTTATTTCTACCAAGCAGGAGGCATTGTGCTTGGTTATAAGGACACAGTGATGGATAAAACACAGCATGGCTTTTGCCTTTATTTTTTATTTTTTACTTTACAATACTCTATTGGCTTTGCCATACATCGACATGAATATAAAGCTTTCCATTTAGTGAAGGAGACAGACTACAAAGAAGTATGTAAACCTACAGCAAGAATATCTGAGTCACTAGGAAATAAAAAGGGAAATATTTAAATAGAGTGGTCAAAGAAGGCTCTTGGAGAAGGTCTCCACTTGCTCCATGCTTTGTTACAGCCTTTAGATTCTCTCTTTTTTCATTTCTTCAAATTTCTAATCTTAAGTGTCATATCCTTAAGAATTCATTTTCTTTCTTCTTCATATTTATTTGGTTGCCTTATCATTTTATTTTTTAATATAAATTTATTTATTTTAATTAGAGGTTAATTACTTTACAATATGGTATTGGTTTTGCCATACATCAACATGAATCGCCACAGGTATACAGGTGCTCCCCATCCTGAACCCCTCTCCCTCCTCCCTCCCTGTACCATTCCTCTGGGTCATCCCAGTGCACCAGCCCCAAGCATCCAGTATCATGCATTGAACCTGGACTGGCAATTCGTTTCATATATGATATTATACATGTTTCAATGCCATTCTCCCAAATCATCCCACCCTCTCCCTCTCCCACAGAGTCCAAAAGACTGTTCTATACATCTGTGTTTCTTTTGCTGTCTTGCATACAGGGCCTGACAGCTAGCAATTCTTATGAAAAGTCTCTATTTGCAAGGAGATCCAAACAGTCCATTCTGAAGGAGATCAACCCTGGGATTTCTTTGGAAGGAATGATGCTAAAGCTGAAACTCCAGTACTTTGGCCACCTCATGC
>SJYV01039104.1:1423064-1437760 GCA_006410875.1 Neotragus pygmaeus | reverse complement strand
ACTCTTGAGAGTCCCTTGGACTGCAAGGAGATCCAACCAGTCCATTCTGAAGGAGATCAACCCTGGGATTTCTTTGGAAGGAATGATGCTAAAGCTGAAACTCCAGTACTTTGGCCACCTCATGCGAAGAGTTGACTCATTGGAAAAGACTCTGATGCTGGGAGGGATTGGGGGCAGGAGGAGAAGGGGACGACTGAAGATGAGATGGCTGGATGGCATCACTGACTTGATGGACGCGAGTCTGAGTGAACTCCGAGAGATGGTGATGAACAGGGAGGCCTGGCGTGCTGCAATTCATGGGGTCACAAAGAGTCGGACACGACTGAGCGACTGAACTGAACTGAACTGAATAGAAATTTAAAATCAAAACTTTATTCATCATTCACCTCATGTTTACAACTTTGTCACATTATACTAGAAAATACTGTTTAAGATGTGAAACAAGGGTCAGGGCATGTTCTGTAACCTTTTATTTGAAATTTCTTGTATGACCAGTATTGTTTTTCTATAAAAAACAATCAAATCAATTAGTGAGGCTACTTGTCCCATGAACATAACTTGGGTTTCTGATTTTCTGCCCTCTGGCTCAAAATTTTCATCGGATTCTTCTAAACACTTAACAAAGCCATCTGCAACATTAGATCAAGGCATAAAAAGGTGTTTCTAATCATTTTATGTAAGCAAGTCAACAAATTTATTAAACTGCATATGGTGGGGTATTGCATACAGTAGGGTATATATGCATAGTGGAGTATATAAGCTTGTCCCTTCAAGCTCATAGGCCAGTAGAGCAGAGAAATTTGCTTTCACTACTAAGTAACATCCATTTATCTAACCTTCATTAGTCTACTGGTAATAAATGGAGCTCATAATAACTATAATAACTCTAATTTCACTAGTTCTTATCTGATTCCTGAAGTATAGACTTCAACTCCATGCTGAGCCCACACTAATATTTCTGGTATCTGCCAGGTACTATATTCTGCTCCTCCTAAGGGACAGAAGTTCTGCACACACTGCTATCTCACAGGCAGGACATAGTACTGTCAATGTTTATTTATAATCTCATGCTTAATTACTCAATCGTGTCCAACTCTTTGCAACCCCATGGACTGTAGCCCACCAGGCTCCTCTGTTCATGGGATTTTCCAGGCAAGAGTACTGAAGAGGTTTGCCATTCCCTTCGCCAGGTCACCTTCCCAACCCAGGAATTGAACTGGGGTCTCCTGCATTGCAGGCGGGTTCTTAACCAGCTTTGTTATTAACCTGATTTACTGTGTCTGAATCCTATTCTTGAAATGAGTAGGGTCCTTTTCCTATAAAAATTAAAAATAATTTTTTTCATCTCTGTTCTCTATAAAAGTCATTGGGCAAGTTTTTTTCCTCACATCATAAATCTACTTTCTATTTGATATCTTGGGGTTCCACCACATGATTCCTTACACTATGAATGATGACTTTATAGCTGAAGCTTGGAACCATCTCTCTAAAAGCAAATTTCTATATTAAATATTAAGGCTTTACATTAAAAAGATAAGAGACACAGGTAGAGGAAAGATAATTAAAATTACAAAGAAAGAACTAGACAGGAAAATAAATGATCTAAGTATAATTCTGGGTTATCAAGAATTTTTTAAAATTTCAAAGAACAGAAAAATCCATATCTCTTTGCATTCATTTATCTCTTCCTCTACTCTGCTGATCTAATATCTGCTATCAGTCTCTAGCACTCAAGGCAATCCTTAGACCTCAAATGAAGCTATACAGATTTTCCTGAAAATTTTTGTTTGTGATTACTTTGCCTTAAAGAATAGAGGAAATGGGAGTTGCCAGTTGTCAAGTATGTTTATATAGCAAGTGTTTTGTTTGTTAATATCCTGCCTTAAGGAAAGAAGAGATGGGAGTTTTGAGTTGTCACATTGATTTTAGTGTTGAATAGATTGCTTTAAAAAGACAGGCATAAGCTTGCATTTGTCAGCAATTGCTAACAATAAAATTGTCTATTTCTAGCAGGGTGGCATTTTATTTCACTAAGAAGTCAAAAGTTAAAGACTTGATAAAAAAATAAATCCCCTACTTGTGGTGACTGAAATAGAAAAAGGCACACAAAGACGATCAAAACCAATGAGAGGACCACAGCTTCACCAGAGAGCCCATCCTGTTGTTCTAGAGTTTGCTGGAGACACAACCCAACTCCCCTCACCTTTGGATGAATGTTAGAACTATGACCCAGGAAGACAGGTCCAGTCCATCTGTGAAATTACTGACCATCACGTCCACTGCCATCTCTGCAAATACAGACCACTGGCCCCCATCTGAAAAGAGACCCATCCCCACAGGGAAAATAGCAAAATGGATGTTCTGACTTTGAATGCTGTATTAACATCCATACTCCGATAGGAAAACGTCTTACTCAAATGCTGTGAAAATTGTGAGAGCTTGACTTTGTCTACATTCCTTGTTATGGGAGTTTTAAAGAAAAGAGGCTTCTACGGTTGGAACATTCTTTAGAGCACCCTCTAAACTCCATATCAGGACTGTGACTTCATTTTTGGTAGCACTCTTCAGAAAAGTCAGCAATATACTCAGTTGCCTGAGTCTGGCTGATGGCAAGTGACACTGACGAGCCCTGTACTTCCAATTAGTGCATGAGGCTCTGTACAAAACAGGGACCAACTGCAGAGGCTGTCTGTCTTTAGTGATTCATGTCTAGAGACTCTCTCGGGTCAGCCTGGCTCTTATTTATGGGATGGCTTCATGTTCTGACAGTAAAGACCTTCATTTACCTAATTTATTCTTGAAACCTAACCAGATAAAGGGGCAACTCCAACCACAAACTTCTCCAAGAATTTTTATTAGTCTCTTCACTTTTACCAAAGTCAGAAATCACACTCAAATGAGAATTTAATATTATTTTCTAAACCAAAAATGAAAATGAAGTATTTGTAAATCCATAGGATTAAAGAACTCTTTTAAAGGTTGACGATACAGAGTTTCATATGTACCATTATTTCATTACACAGCAATGATACTAGTCTTTCCCTAACTAAACCTGAGTGATCAGGCATCCTGTCTGTTGCTTCATTATAATGTGTTCAACAGTGAGCCAAAGATAGATGTCAAGCTTGAAGTAGAGGTTCATTTACTTTCATGTACTTTGTAGGGAAAGCCTCTGATGATTATGTAAGATGCCATCAGAATTAATTATCAACTGGATGAGTGAATTTTAAAATGAGGTTATAATTCATTGACCAAATTCTTGTTCACCATTCTTCAATTAGGGTGGGCCTAGTTCCATCTTAGATTAACATTCTTCTTTCTCTTTAATTGATCTCTTGTCATTCTTGAACAAAAAGTCATTTGTTATTGCAGGAAGCAAAGTTAAACAAGAAGCCTACTGATGCTGAAAGATTCTGTCTCATAGAAAGCATGGCACGTATGGTGCTTGCAGTGGAAAGAAATGGGCTGCACACACAAACACACCATGTTAGAATTATGTTAATCAGAGTTGGTATTCAAAATATGTAACAGCTAGTGCAGTACAGATCCAGCCACTAGAATGAATGAAATGCCTAATAAGAGTGGACAAGGCATAATCCATTATATAATGGATTTGTGCATTATATTTGCCATATTTGTGCATTTTTATTGATATTAACATTGGGAAATATGATTTATTTTCCTTATCTTCAATTTAATTTAAAATTAAAATGTCATTTATAACTCTCAAGCAAGAAATTCTATAATTCTATAATCCTCACTGATATTTGCAGTGTAAACCTGGAAATGCAACCTCAAATGCAAAGGANGATAACCCTGTATGTGGGACAGCAAAAGAGACACAGATGTATAGAACAGTCTTTTGGACTCTGTGGGAGAGGGCAAGGGTGGGATGATTTGGGGGAATGGCATTGAAACACATATATTATCATATGTGAAATGAATCACCAGTCCAGGTTCAATGCATGATACAAAGTGCTCAGGGCTGGTGCACTGGGATGACCGAGAGGGAGGGGATGGGGAAGGATGTGGGAGGGGTTTCAGGATGGGAAACACGTGTATACCCANCACATATCATATGACATCATTTATATGTGGAATCTAAAATAGGATGCAGACGAACTTATCTATGAAACAGAAACAGAATCGGGGACTTAGAGAACAGGCTTGTGGTTGCCAAGAGAGAAGTTCAGGATGGGAAACACGTGTATACCCATGGCAGATTCATGTCAATGTATGGCAAAACCAATACAATATTGTAAAGTAATTAGCCTCCAATTAAAATAAATAAATTTATAGTTTAAAAGACTACTTCACAAAAGTGAATATAAATCATGAGGTAACAGAAAAGTGTGCAACTAAATTAAAAGTCCAGTTACTTACTCAATACTAATAAAAGCTAGATGGAGAAAGAATAAGACCACACATACCATCCACAATTTTCTTATCCTCTTAAAAACTTTTGCCAACTTAGTATGGCAAAAGTCCTCTATGAGCATCTTGAAACCTACAAAGTTATCCAGAATTGGCAGACCAACATATCATTGATTCATTCAATGGGATTTCATGAGAACCATAGCAAATTTGTTTTGGGAGCAATATCAATAACCTCAGATATGCAGATGACACCACCCTTACGGCAGAAAGTGAAGAACTAAAGAGTCTCTTGATGAAAGTAAAAGAAGAGAGTGAAAAAGTTGGCTTAATACTAAATATTCAGAATACCAGATCATGGCATAACTCCATGGCAAATAGATGGGGAAACAGTGGAAACAGGGTCAGACTTTATTGTGGGGGGGCTCCAGAATCACTGCAGATAGTGATTCCAGCCATGACATTAAAAGACGCTTGCTCCTTGGAAGAAATGCTATGACCAACCTAGACAGCATATTAAAAAGCAGAGACATTACTTTGCCAACAAAGGTCCTCTAGTCAAAGCTATGTTTTTTTCCAGTAGTCAAGTATGGATGTGAGAGTTGGACTACAAAGAAAGCTGAGCACTGAAGAACTGATACATTTGAACTGTGCTTTTGGAGAAGACTCTTGAGAGTCCCCCAGACTGCAAGGAGATCCAACCAGTCCGTCCTAAAGGAAATCAGTCCTGAGTATTCATTAGAAGACCTTATGCTGAAGCTGAAACTTCAATACTTTGGCCACCACCTGATCTGAAGAATTGAATCTTTGGAAAAGACACTGATGCTGGGAAAGATTGAAGGTGGGAGGAGAAGGGGATGACAGAGGATGAGATGGTTGGATGGCATCACCAACTCGATGGACACGAATTTGAGCAACTCCAGGAGTTGGTGATGGGCAGGGAGGCCTGGCATGCTGCAGAACCTGTACATATGGAGGGCTGACTTATATAGAGAAAAAGACAATGCTTACTATATATGTGAAGTGAAACTGTTCATTGCTCAGTCATGTCCAGCTCTATGTGATCCCCAGGCTCTTCTGTGCATGGAATTCTCCAAGCAAGAATACTGGAGTGGGTAGTCATGCCCTTCTCCAGGGCATCTTCCTGACCCAGGGATCAAACTCAGGTCTGCTGCACTACAGGCAGATTCTTTACTGTCTGAGCCACAAGGAAAACTCCACATACCATATATACTAGTTCTCATATACAAAAAGTCTACTTCTTCATTTTCCTCCAATGTCCTGCTTTGTATATCTCAAATCTCAGTATCTTAATTTTGTGGCTAAAAATTAATTCAAGAACTTGAAAAAGTAAGCTAGAACAATAGGTATAAAAAGATAAGAAAATTAAGTTATAACACAGTGACATTAATTCTTGATGACCACATCTCAAGGTCACTGGACAAATGATAGAAATAAAACATAAAATGGGAGGTTTTTCCAAAGTAATAGCAATTAGAACACTGATCTCATAGCAAGAAAATGCATCAGACTACACACTTTGTAAAGCTTGGTGGTAAAGAATGAGAAACAATACCATGCTAATTATAATTCACATTTTAAAATATATTTTGAGATAACACTGGTGTAGCACACTGATGACATTTCTTTTCTTGCTGCTATGCCAGCTTGTATGTGTGGTAGGTGATTAAAGATCAGCATCTCCCTGCTTTGGCATTTGATGAAGTCTGAAAAAAATATTTCTTAAACAGAATTTGTAATAACATTAATCAGCTTTTCAAATCACTTGATTCTCAAGATGATATCACAGTTTTTTTATCTTTCTACGGAATGTTAATCTCTTAAGGAGAAAAATGTCATGTAATGGGTAAAATGTACATTTATTTACATTTCTACTTTTAAATAGCTACAAACTTTTAAATGCCTTGATATAAGATAGATTATTAATTGCTTCAATAAAATCTATCTCAAAGATAAATGTTTAGATAGTATACTGTAGGATAAATTAGACAATATATTTATTTCAAAATGTTAACAAAAATTTATTGAGAAGGCCCATTGTATCTTAAAATAAATATGTGTGTGTGTGTGTATGGGGACTTCTCTGGTGGCATATATATATATATATATATATTTAAAAAATCATTACTCAGATTCCTTGTTATTAATATCAGTGAACTCTTGATTAGAAAATTATCTTCACATACATTCATTATTCTAAGGTAGCAAGTGTATGATTTTGTCATTTAATCTAAATAATAAGATGATAATTCTACAGTGATTTTACAGTGAATTTCAAAGATTTTACAGTGAATCCTAATTAATTCAATCTCTTGAATACCTGTGGGATAAGAAAAGCAAAGATTTCTACAATCTAGACAAAAGCAACATTGAAGGCAATTTTTTCACATAAGCTACCAGTTAAAGACTTTAAATGAAAATACAGAGAGCCAGCCTTGAGTGTAGGTCGGCTTGTGAGCCCCTAAACAGGAGACCTACTTGACCAATTCTCAGACTTCTGACCCATAAATATTGTTAGATTAAAATGAGAGGTGTTGTAAGCTTACTTCAGGAACCAAGAAAACTCTAAAATAAAATCACCTAACCTTACACTTAAAAGTAACTACAGAAAGAAGAACAAACAAAATCCAAAGTTAGTAGAAAGAAATCATAAAGATCAGAGCAAAAATAAATGAAATAGAGTCAAAAACAGAAAAGATCAATGAAAATAAAAGATAGTTCTCTGAAAAGATACACAAAATTGATAAAATTTTAGCCAGATACATCAAGAAAAAAGGGAGAGTTCCCAAATTAATAAAGTCAAAAACAAAAAGGGAGAAGTCATAATCAACATCACATAAAGGATCAAAAGAGACTGCTGCAAATAACTATATACCAATAAAATAGACAACCAAGAAGAAATGGATAAATCATTAGCAATGTACAATATCCTGATACTAAATCAGGTAGAAGTAGAAAATAAAAACAGACCAATTACCAGTAATGAGACTGAAGCAGTAAAGTTAAACACTTCACATCCATGGGGTCACAAAGAGTCAGACATGACTGAGCACCTGAGCTAGAAAACACACACACACACCCACACATACCCATCACTGATAAAAATAGACACAAAAATCCTCAAAAAATATTAGCAAGCTGAGTCCAGCAATACACTAAAATGTTCATCCACCATTATCAAGTGGGATAATAATTTTTCAAACTCCACACATCAATGTGTTATACCACATTAACAAAATGAAGAATAAAAATCATATGATTGCCTCAATAGATACAGAAAAAATACTTTTGAGAAAGTTAAGCATGTATTAATGATTAAAATCTCCCCAGAAAGTGGGCATAAAGGGAATCTACCTTGATATAATAAAGCCCAAATATGGCAATCCCATTATTAACATCATACTTAACAAAGAAAAGCTGAAATCTTTTTTCCTTAAGATCAGGAACAAGACCAGGATGCCAGTCTCACCACTTTCATTCAACATAGTATTAGAAGACTTAGTCACACCAATCAGAAAATAGAAGAGACAAAAGGAATCCAAACTGGAAAGGAAGAAGTCAAATGGTCACTGTTTGCAGATGACATGATGCTATACCCAGAAAATCCTAAAGACACTACGAGAAAACTATGAGAGCTCATCAGTGAAGTGGCTACCAATGGGGTGAGAAACAGATGCAGAGCAACATAGGAGTCAGGGATAATGAGGTATAAACTATCATGTACCAAATAAGCTACAAGTATATATGGTACAATACAGGGAATAGAGTCAGTATTCTATAATAACTATAAATGGATCACGACATTTAAAATTGTGATTTATTATACTGTATACCTATAACTTATTTCACACTCTACATAAACTAGATCTCATTTTTTAAAAAGAATATCTGTGGAATAGAATTATTAGGCTAAAACATTGATACCAGCAATATGAATACTTTGCTATATAAAAATAAACTATTTTTTAGAAATTTTTAAAGTGTGCTGTTTTAAATAACTAATTTGGGTTAATTCAGGAGAGACTACTTCCAAAGACATCCCCTCCTCTGTGTGATAAAACTGTTTATACTATATACTCTTCCCTTCCCACCCTCATAGAAAAAATATTGTCTTAGGAGAAAGATTAGCAATTAGTACAGCAATCTAGGCACCAACCATTACCCAGTGAACTGTATAAATGGCCACTTCATACTTGTTTTACACTAAAATTTATACTTAAGTACTTCTCTGCTTTCTCCTCCCAAATTCCAGTAGTTGAACCCCAAATAGAATAATAGATTTTTAACAAATAAATTTTCAAAATTTCTTTTTGTTTGAAATCAAAGTTTCAGTGTTAATTGTACATTCTAGCCCCATTTCACTCATATCACAACTCTTAAACTAATTTTTTTATTATTTAAAATTATAAAATACCTTAAAGAATGAATCGCTTCAACTAACTCTCTGGAATTATGTTCAACCATATTCCTAAGATGGTTTTGCCCCTGGAGACTCAGTAAAGACAGACGATTAGAAGAGACTCATTAAAGAATATTCAATAATATTTATCCATCTAAATTTATAAAATTAACAATTTCCAAATGCCTGAAAGATCACAAGATGTTACCTTCTCACTATTTGTTGGGTAGAATTCATATAGACCTTTTGTTCTCAAATCACTTTGGCATTTGGAAAACATAAGTTCTAAGCACTAAATCTTCTTATCCTCCCAAGTGAAGGAAAGGTTTGAAGAAGAGTAGCCCAAAGCAATCTCAGTCTCCAAATCTCTCAAGATTTGTAACCTAGGAGTGATGTCAGAAACACGGTGAAGTGAAAAACTACTTCTGCCTCTCGTATTCAGCCTATAACCATTAAAACATCCATAACCCAACAAAGGTGCTGCTGCCCAATACAACAGGATGCTGGAGAATTCCACACAGTTGTACATCTAAAGGCAGGTGGATGGGATCACACAGAGGTGGTGGAATTGAGGGAACAACAGAGAGAGTGTCTGTACTCACAGCCCTCTGACCATAGCAATGGAGCCCAGATCTACAGAACACCCAGAGCAGCAGGAAAGATGGCACACACAGTCCATCCACTCAACCACAACAGTGTCCATGGAAACAGGTAATGGGGCAGCAGTGGAACTGGAGCCTGAGACCCCATCCCTCCAGCAACTGAGTCACCCATGACCCTGGTGCCTGCCCTTCCCCATCTGCAATGGCAGAGACTCTGAACTTTACAAGAACAGGATATGGTAGAGGTGCCTGCACAACACTGGCTCTTGCCTCTCCGTCTCCTTCCCTCTTTAGTAAGGCCTGTATCTCAGGGGATCCTAGGTGCAAGAAAAGAGCTTTGCATCTCAGGGACAATAGAGGCTCTGGCAGAAGCAAGTCACCAATGACCCCTGTGAGCCACACCTCTTAAAGAGAGATCGGAGACTGGAAAGTGCCCCTCTCAAATATAACTTGTGGTCACTCAGGTAAAAGAAACAAAAAACTTATGTGATAGTGCCATCTGCCAGAAAATCAAAGAACAAAGTCAACTTCTTACCTGTCATTTAATTTGAAATGCATCAGTGGAGGAACAACTCATCAAGCAACATAAAAAAACCACGGTTAACACTACACCTCAAAAAAAAAAAAAGACTAAGACAATTCTCCAGAAACCAAGCNAACTAAAGGAAGAAAATGATAGCAACAAAATAACAGTAGGAGACTTTAACACCCATCCAATTTACATCCCTTTATCTTCATTACAGCATTATTTGCAATAGCCAACATATATAAACAATCTGCCAATCAACAGATAAATGGATAAGGGAGATGTGATAGACAGACAGATAGCAGAATACTACTCAGCCATAAAAAAGATGAAATCTTGCCATTTGTAACAACATAGATAGCCTTGAGAAAATTATGCTAGGTGACATAAGTCTAATAGAAAAACAAATGACTGACAATTTCATTCATATGTGGAGTATAAAAAATAAGCAAGAAAACAAAAACAAGATAAATTTACAAACCAATAAAACAGAAACAAACTTGTAGATACAGAAAACAGAGTCGTGTTTGCCAAAGGGGAAGGGATCAGAGGAGGGCAAAATGGGTAAAGGGGAACAACTGTATGGTGATGGGTAGAAAATACATTTTTGCAGTGAACTCATGGTAAAATATACAGATAGAGAGAAAGAATGTTGTACAGGTGAAACAATGTAATATTATTAATCAATGTTACCTCAATAATTAATTTTTTAAAGGAATTGCAACTCATATGCAATAGATCTTAAGTGGCCTGGAAAGTTCCAAAAATCCACTCTTTACACTTTACTAGGAGTTGGTTCTGTCCGCAGTCAGAATGAAAAGGTCAGGGTCATCTCAAAGAACTTCTAATTCTTATAGGCAGCAATTCCTTCTGAACTCGAGGCTTAGAGTTAACTTTTATGTTTCCTCTCTGACATTTTTCCTTCTCTTGACTCCATTTCTCTTTATTAATCATCTCTATTTCCTTCTCCACCTCCAAACTCCAGACTAATAACCTCACTCTTCAGTCACGTCAATACTTTCTTACCTTTCCAAAATCCTATTTTCTTTTAGGACATTTCAGTTCAGTTCAGTCGCTCAGTCCTGTCCGACTGTTTGCAATCCCATGAACCACAGCACGCCAGGCCTCACCTTATTAGGTGAATCTTTTAAAAATATTTCTAAAAGTTAACAAAACTATAATATGTGTCAATCCCCAACCTAGACTCTAATCATTTTTTCATCCTTGGTGGCTTCCCATGCGTTGAACACCAAGAAACAGCCTAAAAGACTCACCAGGTTCACTGGGAGATTCTTAGAGGGGAATTCAATTCAACTTCACAGTTTTGGATTTAACTAAACAGATATTTTTGTCTCCTAAGGAATGTCAGGCATCATGCTTGACAGTGGAGTGTGGGGCCCTACATGGGAAACCTTAAAAAGAAAGGGGCTAGCTTTGTGTTCAGAAACTAAGATGGCGCNAACTGGAAGGTGATGGATATGGAATTATTAATAGAGAAAAAAAAGCAAAGGGGAGAAGGTAGAAGATAAACCTGTGTAATAGAGAACTGCAAAGACTCTGTGAATCACAATACCAGAGAGAAAACGAGAAAAGGGGATCAAGTTGGGCTCCAAGTTCTCAAGTCTGAGTGCTAAAGGCAAAATAAGATATTGAAGACAGAATATTCAGAATAGAACCAGGCCTGGAGAAGGGGAGGGAAATATGTGACATTTTAGATGGACTAAATAGACTCCTGTCTGTGCAGCAGGCATTTACAGATGACACCTAGCATACAGCACTGGTGTGTATTGGGGAACATGATAGAAACATTAGCAAAGAAGTGCAAAAGAAGAGCAGGGAGCCAAGGATGAGATGTAAGGATTCAGCTACATTTGAAGTCAACAGAATCTGGTGAAACTAAGCAAAGAAAATAAAAAGGAGCATCCAGAAAATTTAGAAGAGAAGCTCATCATCATTTAGGACTTGTCAATCTTTGCAGATATTGCTTTAAAATAAAGATCATGAACTACCTTCTGCTATAGCAACTAAAAGACCATTTGGGCCCTTTATCTGCTAGTGGTCATGGAAATTCGAATTAGCTTTTGGAAATTCGTTTCAAACAGAGAATCTTTATAGTATGTACAAGGGTATGTTTTTCATTATATAGTAACAATATGAGAGAAAATCTGAAGAAATGCACTATATTTCACCTACATTTTACTGAGGAAATGGAGACACATGGCTTGTCTCCAGCTGATTTGACTGCTCCCAACAGCCACACAGCTGTAAACTGCCATCAGCAAGCCTTATACTTCAAAATGATCAAAATAAAAGAACATATAAAGTTCTACATAATAAATAGTAGCCTGCATTTAAAGCCAATGTGTTTTATATTCTTAGTCCTCAGCAGAGGTATCTTTCATACATGAACATTGAAAGAACCTACCAATAGTTCATAAATCCAAGCCTGTAAAACTGCACACCTCCCACTGATACTCAATATGTTAGGTTTTTATAAGCCCTCTCTGGGGTAAAGCCTTCTTCTCCACAGGCTAGAAAAGGATGCTGATGAGGACAGGCCTATATTTAAGGGATAAAGAGTTCAAATAAATCTAAGCCAAAACATTAGCAATGAACAATGAAAATATAATCCAACCAACATACACATCAGAATATTATGTCTTTTTTTCTTAAACGGGAAGCAGTAGTACTTGGAGTCAGACTACTATCCAAATTCTAGTTCTGACACCTTATACTGATGCAAACCTTGAAAATATTAGGGAATCACCTTTTCCACACATGAAAAATTGGATAGTGCATTTCACTTGTAGGGTCATTGGAAAGGTTAAATGAAGTGGTGTATATAAATTACCTAGGACAAGGCCTGGTACAAATCTGCACTATGTAATTGGTGAGGTTAGTTTTAAAGAACAACATTAATTTTGTTGATCTCTTTTCTCTATCATGGTTTTATTGACTTGTATTAGTAAAAGCAGCACTTCTGTAATCTGACATTTTCAAGATTCCACATAATTAACACAATTTCCAGCAAACTGTATTGCTAATTTCTCTAGCCTTTATGATCATCTATGATTGATGCTCTCTTAGCTAGTAATAAATGTGATGATATTGTGAGTTCTATAATTCATTATAAGTAGGACAAAACAAGGTGATTTATGAAATCAAAGACAGGTGGGACAAAACATATTTGACCCTCAGTCAAGAAGTAGAAAATAATTTGTTAGGAGTGTAGGACCATTTGGGAGACAAAAATACATCATGCAAAGAAAAAAGATATTAAAATGTAGTATGAACCTTACATTAATTATGAAATACAATGAAATAACAATATGCCTTTTTTAGTTCTACAGACCTCAGGTGAGTCACTGGCATTCTCTGTGTCTCGGTTTCCTTTTCTGTTAAATTTTTACCTCATAGAATGTTAAGGATGAAGTGAGTTAATAGTGTAGGGGAGCAGAATTCGCCATCCCAAAATATGTCTCTTTGGCAGAAGTATTATTGCAGGCTGATCATTTTTTAAGAAACTGCAGAGACAGGAGAAGTTCTAAAAACGAAGAGGAATTTACCCTTTCATAAGAGACATTTATAAGTACAAAATAAGTTTTAATTTGTAAAGTGTCTCCTTTGCAATACCAGGGAGAGGAGATCAAACTCCAAATTTCTAGAAACTTTTATAATACAGAAGACAATTTAAATTTGCATTATAACTGTTTGCTGCTGTTTTCTTGGTAATCTCCCAGCATCTTCTTTTATCTTTAACTGAAGTTGGTGTTTAAGGTGAGGGCTTGCTCCACTTCATAGTGTTACTCAGTTTTCCTGGGCCTGTCCCATGTATACAGGAGGTATACATGTTACTAAACTTGGGTTTGTTTTTCTCCTGTTAATCTCTTATATCAATTTAACTATTAGACCAGCCAAAGACCCTTGAAGGGAAGAAGAGAAAGCTTTTCCATTTGCGCAATATATATATAAAGTACACAGCTGTCAAGAATAGGTAGTTCTCAATAACTAAGTGTTCTTATTAATTCCTGAATTCATTAAGGTCTTTGAAAAAAAGAGAAAACACAGTTAGCTGACATTATGAAAAGCCCTTACTACTGGTATGATTTTCAGAGGCACGGGTAGGAAAAGGAGCAACGAAAGATATTGAGGGACCCCAGGACTCGGAAGCCATCATCATACAAGGTCTGCAGAGGCAAAGGAGAGGAGGATATTGTGGTCATACATGGCAATCACAAAGGGACAGGGAACCGCAGCAGGCAAAGGAAGAAGGAAATCTCTCTATTTTCAACTGACCAAACAAAATAGGAAACCAGAGGGAAGGCGAGTCAAGGTGCTGTAGACCACAGAAATCAGCCTCCCAGTGTTCTACTAGAGCAGAGAAGGCCAAAGATGAAGAGGGGGACACAGGGTTAAAGAGAAATTGTCTAGTCCAAACTCCTGAGAAATAGTCTCAGCCTAGAGCCTTTATTTTGTTCACTGCCTTTCTTCCTCAGTTCCTCAGACATGCCAAGTCCGTTTTCATTTTAGGAGACAGACCTAGTATGACATCTGTGCTGCATCTGATATCTTCTGAGTTTGACTGGTAGAATGTAAACCTTTATTTTGAGACAACAAAAACAAGACCAGGAGCTGACTGTGGCTCAGATCATGAACTCCTTATTACCAAATTCAGACTTAAACTGAAGAAAGTAGGGAAAACCGCTAGACCATTCAGGTATGACCTAAGTCAAATCCCTTATGATTATACACTGGAAGTGAGAAATAGATTTAA
>SJYV01039104.1:1365817-1419732 GCA_006410875.1 Neotragus pygmaeus | reverse complement strand
GCTGCTGCTGCTGCTGCTGCTGCTGCTGCTGCATTGCTTTAGTCGTGTCGACTCTGTGCGACCCCATAGACGGCAGCCCACCAGGCTCCCCTGTCCCTGGGATTCTCTAGGCAAGAACACTGGAGTGGGTTGCCATTTCCTTCTCCAATGCATAAAAGTGAAAAGTGAAGGTAAAGTCGCTCAGTCGTGTCTGACTCTTAGCGAGCCATGGACTGCAGCCCACCAGGCTCCTCCATCCATGGGATTTTCCAGCAAGAGTACTGGAGTGGGGTGCCATTGCCTTCTCCAAGGGAAAGGCTACCCATTCCTAATATTCTGGCCTAGAGAATTCCATAGACTGTATAGTTCATGGGGTTGCAAAGGGTTGGACAGGACTGAGTGACTTTCACTTTCTTCTCTCTTTAACCAAACTTTAGTCTGGCTCCTTGATGTTCTCAAAGGACTTGCACGTGGACTCTGACCCTGCCTTGCTTATCTAGTTTTATCAAGAATCCTGCTGGGTTAGTTTAACAAAAATTCCCTACCCTTAATATCTGATAAAATTCCTTCTTCTATGCAGTATCCAACCCCTACTGATATTTGATCAAATTGTTTATTCTCCACCATGAATATCTCTTCACTGTTGGCATATAGGAGGGATATCCTTCTATCCCTCTGGATTATTTGGGCTGTCTAATAATTTGACACAAGACAAATTAATAAAGGAAAATAAAATTTAATTTTGTATGTATATAGGTCCCAGGTAGAGCTAGTTGTAAATAACCCATCTGCTAATGCAGGAGACACAAGAACATGGGATCAATCCATAGGTGGGGAAGATCCCCTGGAGGAGGGCTTGACAACCCACTCCGGTGTTCTTGCCTGGACAATCCCCATGGACAGAAGAGCCTGGCAGGCTACAGTCCATGGGGTCACAAAGAGTTGGGCATGACTGAAGCAACACAGCCCACATGAAGATGTGGGTCTCATAAAATGGACCTAAAGAAATGACCAATGCAGCCAGCTTTCATACTTTTTAGAAAAAGAAACAATACATTTGTGAAGTATTTGAAAAGACAAGAAATTTAGGCTTGGGTGCTTCACTACAAGGTAAATTTACCTATTCTTAAATTCATTAAAAACATTCCTGGGTACCTATGTCTACGTGGCATTGTGAATTCACTTTTGAACCTATTATAACATCTTTTTGGTTTCCTCAATGATGAATCAGTAAATGAAATTTTTGACATTTTATATTTGTAGAAGTCATGATTTCACCTTTTAAAAATTACTATTTAGCAGGTATTGCTGTTGAATAATTGAACAATATAGGTTTGACCTGTGTGTGTCCACTTATATGCATATCTTTTCAATAGCATATACTATCCTACTACTAAATTCATGTTAAGTTCAATCCATAGACATGGAACCACAGATACAGAGGAAGCAAGTACACAGAGGAACAGCCTATAGTGAGGATCAATAAGTTATACATGAATTTTCAACTGCACCTAAGGTGAGCATCCCTGACTCCCACATTGTTCAAGGATCAACTGTACTATTATTCCCAATTTTGCTGTTGTTGTTGTTGTTCAGTTGCTTAGTCATGTCTGACTCTTTGTGACCCCATGGACTGCAGCATGCCATGCCTCCCTGTCCCTCACCATCTCCCAAAGTTTGCCCAAGTTCATGTCCATTGCATTGGTGATGCCAACCAGCTGTCTCATCCTCTGACACCCTCCTATCCTTCTGCCTTCAATCTTTCCCAGCATCAGGGACTTTTCCAATGAACTGGCTATTTGCATCAGATGACCAAAATACTGGAGCTTCAACTTCAGCATCAGTCCTTCCAATGAGTATTCAGGGTTGATTTCTCTTAGATTAACTGGGTTTGATCTCTTTACTGTCCAAGGGACTCTCAGGAGTCTTCTCCAGCACCACAGTTTGAAGGCATTGATTCTTTGGCATTCTGTCTCCTTTATGGTCCAGAACTCACAACCATGACCACTGGGAAGATCATAGCTTGACTATATAGACCTCTGTCAGCAGAGTAATATCTTTGCTTTTCAATACACTGTCTAGGTTTGTCATCGCTTTCTTGCCAAGAAACAATCATCTTTTGATTTCATGACTACAGTTACCATCCGCGGTGATTTTAGAGCCCAAGAAGAGGAAATCTGTCACTACTTCCACCTTTTCCCCCTCTATTTGCCATGAAGTGATGGGGCTGGATGCCATGATCTTAGCTTTTTTAATATTTAGTTTTAAGATAGCCCTTTCACTCTCCTCCTTCATTTCATCAAGAGGCTCTTTAGTTCCCCTTTGCTTTTTGCCATTAGAGTGGTGTCATCCACATATCTGAGGTTGTTGATGTTTCTCCTGCCTATCTTGATTCCAGCTTGTAACTCTTCAAACCCAGCATTTCTCATGATGTGCTCAGCATATAGGTTAAACAAACGGGGTGAAGCAGACAGCCCTGTCGTACTCTTTCTCAATCTTGAACCAATCAGCTGTCGTCTCCTTACAGTGTTCTAACTTGCTTATTGACCCACATACAGGTTTCTCAGGAGACAGTTATGATGGTCTGGTATTCCCATCTCTTTAAGAGCTTTCCACAGTTTATCATGATCCATACAGTCAAGACCTTTTTGTTACTGTTCAGTTGCTCAGTCCTGTCCAACTCTTTGCAACCCCTTGACTGTTACTATAGTCTACTACTACTATACATGACTACTATAGCTTTGACTATATTGGACCTTTGTAGGCAAAGTAATGTCATTGCTTTTTAATACACTGCCTAGGCTTTATAGATTTTCTTCCAAGGAGCAAGCATCTTTTAGTTTTGTGGCTACAGTCACCATCTGCAGTGATTTTGGAGCCCAAGAAAATAAATTCTGTCACTGTTTCAATCACTCAACGTCCAGTCTGGCTCAGTCTCTTGTGGCGGTCTTGTGGGTACAAGGTTTTGTTTGTGCCCTCTGAGTGTCTTTGGTGGGTCTGAGGCTTGATTCTAAATGTGATTGCATCCCTCCTACCTTCTTGTCAGGGCTTCTCCTTTGCCCTTGGGCATGGAGTACTTTATTTTTGGTGGGATGCCACATTCTCCTGTTGATGGTTGTTCAGCAGCTAGTTGCAATTTTGGTGTTCTTGCAGAAGATGAGCTCACGTCCTTTTACTCTGCCATCTTGCCTGACACCCAAAAGCTTTAGCATAGTCAGTGAAATAAAGGTAGATGCTCTTCTAGAATTCCATTTCTTTCTCTAAGATCCAGTGAATGTTGGCAATCTGATCTCTGGTTCCTCTTCCTTTTCTAAACCTAGATTAGATATCTGGAAATTCTTGGTTTGCATAATGCTAAAGCCGAGCATGCAAGATTTTAAGCATGACTTTACTAGCATGTGAGATGAGTGAATTGTCCAATGGTCAGCTCATTCTTTAGTACTACCCTTCTTGGGAATTGGGATAAGGATTGACCTTTTCCAGTCCTGTGGCCACTGCTGGGTCTTCCAGATTTGCTAACATATTGAATGCAACACCTTGATGGCATCATCTTTTAGGGTTCTGAATAACTCTACTGGAATTTCATCACTAACTTTACTAACAGCAGTGCTTGCTAAGGCCCACTTGACTTTGTACTCCAGAAAATCTGGCTCTGGGTGACTGACCACACCATCATAGTAATCTGGTTCATTAAGATCTTATTTGTACAGTTCTTCCAAGTATTATTTCCATCTCTTCTTGATCTCTTCAGTGTCTACTAGGTCTCGACTATTCCGTCCTTTATTGTGCCCATCTTTGGGCAAAATGGTCTCTTGATATTTCCAATTCTCCTGAAGAGATCTCTAGTCTTTCCCCTTCTGCTGTTTTCTTCTAGTTTAATGCACTGTTCATTGAAGAAGGTCTTCTTGTCTCCCCATGCTAATCTTTGGAACTCTGCATTTAATTGGATGCACCTTTCCCTTTATCCCTTGCTTTTCATTTATCTTCTTTCTTCAGCTATTTGTAAAGTCTCCTCAGATAACCACTTTGCCTTCTTGCTTTTCTTTTTCTCTGGGATGGTTTTGTTCGCTGACTCTTGTACAATATTATGGACCTCCATCCATAGTTCTTCAGGCACACTGTTTACAAATTCTAGTTCCTTGAATCTATTCATTAACCTCCACTGCATATTCATAGGGGATTTGACTTAAGTCCTGTGTGGCTGGCTTAGTGGTTTTCCCTACTTTCTTTTGTTTAAGCCTGGATTTTGCTACAAGAAGCTGATGATCTGAGCTACAGTCAGCTCCCCATCTTGTTTTTCCTGACTGTACACAGTTTCTCCATCTTTGGCTACAAATAATGTAATCAATGTGATTTCAGTATTGACCATTCGGTGATGTCCATGTGTAAAGTCATCTCTTGTGCTGTTGAAGAAGAGTATTTCTATGACCAGTGAAGTCTCTAGGCAGAATTCAGTTAGCCTTTACCCTGTTTCATTTTGTTCTCCAACCAAGGCCAAACTTGCCTTTTACTCCAGGTATCTCTCGTCTTCCTACTTCTGCCAATTTTATCGATGGAGAAATTGAAGCTCAGAAAAGTTAGATAACTGGCTCATGATTATTGAAGTCAAAGTGCATACTTTTCCCATACACTGTAACTGTATGATATAAACAAAAATCACATGATCTTTGTGTGGTACAGCACCTCTCAAGATGCTGAATCATATGCAGCATGAAAACCCAGCCAACTAATCATTACTGCTGATTAGATAATTAGTGACTAGGCCTGCTAATTACATTTCAACATAGCTGCTGTATGGTAATAAAAATAAGAGCTCAGTGAAGCATACACAAAGTAGCATTACACAAACCTAACCATCAAATGTCCCAGTAAATCATTTCAATTAAAACTCTAAGAAATCTCAGGTATATTTTTCTTCCTTTCACAGATTCCTAGTATTAGCAGAGATGATTAGCTGGTTTTGATTGGTTTCATAATCGTAAAGAAGAGAAAAGAGGGCAAGAAGTGGAGAAAGAGGAGAAAGAAGAGGAACAGCAGGTTTCAACATATGATAAGCTAAAAAATGTTTATTTATGAGATAGGAAATTCTATTTTGCAGTTGTGTGACACAGGGAAAGTTTTAATCACAGCCAGGTTATATATATATATAAACTGGCTTAAGACCATTAAGCCAATTAGATAAAATGAGACAGTTACTATAAACCATCTGGCACATAAGTAAGTCTTCAATACATTCTGACCCCCTTTGCTCAACCCTACCCCTATTCCCATCAAAGCACATTGAAACAGGAAAGAACAAGAATATAGAATTCACTTTACTATTAAGTAGTGCCCAAGAGCAGATGGTGAACCTAAATGGTAAACCTTCAACTAGATTTGGTTTCCAATGTATACCTGTAAGATCTGAACATTAATGACAATTTACATCACAAGTAACTTCAAGACTTACAGTGTGAATGTAACGAAAATGTGCTTGCCTTTAAAAATGTGAGACAAGCAAATGCCATATGACTCAGAAGTTGTGATATCTATCAAACAGCAGCTGAGAGAAAGATTCATAGTGGTAACAGTGTGACATCCTGGAAGGACAATTTTATGCTATGCTTATTTTTGTACACAGCTGAAGTGACAAGCTAATATATAGTCTTAAAGCCATTTAAGATGATAGAATGCTCTGCATGTCCTCATTCAGCTACAGTTTTTGGAGGGAAAAAGGATGGGCGTTTGTTTTAAATCACATTTCCAATTTAGTTCATGGAGGATAACTGGCAAAACATTGAAAAAATCAATTTTTTCCCCTAGCTTTTTATACCTTCCTCAGTGTCTCTATAATATCTCATCCCCCAACTCTTTCAAAATGTTTCATTTTCATGAATTCTCTGAATTAAAAAGAAACATGGAAACTAAATATAATAACACTAAATTTGCTGCAAACAATGCAAAACTAGCTCCATGCTCTATATTAAGTATAAAATGTAAACGTAAACACAAAATACTAAGTAAATATTTTATTTTTCTAAGAGGTCAGTTGACAAATTGTTAAAAATGTTATAAGGTAAGTGGAGACTTTTCCATCATGTGGAGGGGGAAAGAACTGCCTTAAAGAGAACACAAAAAGGGAGCACAGACGATGGGTCCTCTCTGAATCTCTGGCAATCAATCAGTAGTAAGTAGAAAAGTCATCTTGGAAACAGAGATGTCAAATAGGAAACAATTCTTCTGAGCAGAGGTCCATTTCAGGTTTTCTGTGATTCAACTGAGTTTGAACACCTCACCATGAGGCCACCATAAGACAATCTACAGGTATGTGCAGACACCATGGCCCATAACTATCTTTTCCAGGGGGGTTTTCCTGACCCAGGGATTGAACCTGTGTCTTTTATGTCCCTTATTGACAGGCAGATTCTTTACCACAAGCACCACCTGGGAAGCCCCATTCAACTCTCTAGATGATATCTATTCTCAAGCAGCTAAGTTTTCTTCCCTGGCACTTCTGTAAGTGAGCACTGGATGTCAGTGGAGATGCACACAGAGATGTGAATAAAAAGGGATGCATATTTGACTGACTGTTAGGGCAAAGGCAGTAGCCATTTCTGTCAGGTAGACCAATGCAATTCACTCTAATTCTTATGAGTAAACATGTTCTGTAAGGAGAGCAGGATATTTGAGCTGGAAGAGAAACTAACAATCAACTAATCTGACCATTTCATTTTGTATATCAGAAACATGAAAGGCAGATCTACTACTCCATCCAGCCAAGTCAGGGGTAGAGAGTGGATTACAGCTGGCCATGTCATGCTGCCAGAATCACATGAGATGTTGGGAGACTGCAGGGTGGGCAGAAATTTCCTGAATAATTTTTCATTTTGGATTAAACTTATTCATTGAGATGACAATTTCAATAAGAGAGAAAAAAAAACAGAAAAGCTAATGGTATTATAATACTTATGTAAAAAAAATTTAGTGTTTGGAATTATCTTTTTTATATATAATATGAAAAATTTACATTAAACTCTAAATCACACTTTGTTGATAACTTTTATTCAGTGACATTACAAGCATATATTCCTGTATCAAACATCAAACTGAACCATTCAAGACAGATTAAGAGATCAGTATGGAGCACTCATTATACCCAGAACACATCACTATCTCTAGTTTTAGGAATTTTAATACGTACATCTCACATTTCACAATAACTTCAAAGAAAGAGAGAGAGAGAGACGCTTTTCATCAAATCAGTTAGTTCAGATAAAACTGTCCCATCTACACACAGGCAGAGTTGGCTACATAGACAAAACCTGTGCCAATAAATAACTGAGATCAGAGAAATAAAAAGTCCAAGATTTAGAAAACAGCTTTACCTGCTAAGTGTGTTGTAACTCTTAGTGGGTAACTAAACAATACATCTTCCCTTTTGGGGTACTCTGTTTCAACCCCAACTGCTCTAACATCAATTAATATACTGAAAATCACTTGTGACATAACCCTCTGGTGTGAATGTAGACCCCACAAGTTAAGGGCTCAGTCCTCAGAAGACTGACCCTAAGATGCCAACCACAAGTTCAAATGATCTCTAGGTCATTTGCACCACTGACAAACTGGCCATAAATATAGGAATCCCCATGAGTCTTCTCACATTTGATAATTTGCTAGCACACACCAAGCTCAGGAAAGCACTATACTTATAGTTTTATTATGATGGAAACAACTCAGGAGCAGTCAAATGAAGAGCCACCTGGGACAGGATATGAAAGAGTCCCCAGCACAGAGATACCATGCCCCCCAAACCATGGAATCAGCATATTACCCTCCAAGAATACTGATGAGTTGACAAACCAGGAAGCTCCACTGCTGGGGTTTCATTATGTCCTTGGTTACGTGATTAAACAAAGTCTCTAATTTTATTCCTCTCCCCAGAGGTCAGGCTGGCTGGCACAAGGTCGCAACCCTCTAATTACATGACTGCCTATGATCAGCCTCCTTCCTGAAGCTATTGAGTGGGCCGCCATGAGTCACCTTATTAGCATAAATTCCGGAATGATTCAAGGGGAATCATGAATAACAAAGACACTTACATTCTCAGGGAATCCTAAGGATTTAGAGTCTCCATTCCAGGATACAGGGACAAAGGCCAGCCAAATCTTAATTATATAACATGGGGATATTGTACTTGTTAAAATATGAAATGAGCCAAACCCAAGACCTGAGTGTGGAACTGATGATTGAATGGTATAGTGACTTGTTCTGCACCAGAACTACAGATCAACTTTAATTAAAATGGTCAGCTCTCTCATTTCTTACCTTGTTTTTAGAAAATAATGGAACTTTCAGCCAGAAAATGAACCACTTCAGGGCACTGACACCATATGGATGGGCCTGCATAATCTACAACATTTAGCACTTTCACATTCCTATTAGGAGTCTATTTAGCAGACTAAGAAATTTCTGTCATTAGCCAAAGGGGCTTTTTCCCCAAGCACTGATGGGCTTAAACAATACTATTTTCTTAGTGTATCAAATTCAAAATAGCTGATGCTTATAGCAAACACTTCCAGATAAATGTAGCTATGAAATCTGGAACAGAAAGGTATCAAATCATCTATCTGGTCCCTCACTGTACCTCAGGATGGACAAGATGCCAATCCTTACACTCTTTCAGTATCTCTTCTGGAGATGAGGTTTGTGAAACAATTTATCCTGTCCAGCCCTCCAATTCAGATAGAAAATAAAACACTGGAGCTGGAATTGGCAGAACTAAAAGCTAAGTACCAGCAATACTACTCACTTTGAGAATTTTACTTGACCTCTCTGTACTTCAGATTTATCATTTTTAAAATGAAGATAATGATAATATCGTAATTATATAGTAATAATAAAATGTGATAATACATGTATGACTTTAAGGCACTCTGGAAGATGAAGCTGTTAACACAGGCAGAATCCTAATTTATGTTCTGACATCATCTTCTTCAACAAAATTCTCATTTATTTTTTTCTGATACGCTTTCTTTAGGAACAGTGTATAATTACACACACACACACACACACACACACACACACACACACCCCCATGCAAACAGTGATGTCTCTTGATTCTAACAAAAGCTGATGAGAGACTTAACGTATATTCCAGTAGCTGTAGCCCCATCACTGGGCAAGGTAAAAAAGGATGGAAAATAACCTGAAAATATTTCAAAAACCTGCCAGAAGGAATTCAAATACTATATAATGCCCATAATTTGACCATGCCTATAGCTCCTTCAGCTTCTCTTTCTGCAGAGATGAATGGTTACCCATGGTAAGTCAGATACTGCCACCTGTGTACTAAAAATGACAAATCTGACCCCCAGATTCCTGACAGCTAAACTGAAACATTCAGAAATACCAAATACCTAAATTTAGAGCATTCTCCAAAGATTTCATTCTAGAACTGACAACCATGTGGTTCCAATCCAAAGACCAGAGAAGACAATTCATATTTGAGAAGGACAGTCAACCAATGTGTTCGATCTTCTTTAAGTCATGCCTCTCTCCATGTGCTCAGTTGTTCAGCCACATACAACTCGTTGCAACTCTATGGACTGCAGCCAGCCAGGCTCCTTCATCCATGGAATTCTCCAGGCAAGAATACTGGAGTGAGTTGCCATTTCCTTTTCCAGGGGATTGTCCCCACCCAGGAACCAAACTCAAGTCTCCTGCATTGCAGGCAGATTCTTTACTGCTTAGCCACCACGGAAGCCCCAGACTCTTTCCATGGTTTTTCCCATAAGTTCTGGGCTCACAATAGTCAAAAATAGTTATATATATTTTTGCTTTCCATTATTTCCAAATTATAATCAATATATATTGCATTTACTTGTTCAAACTACACACACTGTTTTCAGCTACTCCTTCTCAGAAAACAGGCTATTTTCCAATACCACCTCATCTCACCATTTTAAATTCACCAGAGTCTCTAAATTCCAACCATCCTTTCATTAAGTTATTCCTAAAACACGATTTTTGTCTTCTATTGAATATGCTTGGAGAAGGAAATGAGATTTGTATTTTAATTTCATGTCCACAATTTCTATGATTTTTTGAATATAGTAATTTATTCTTATTCTAATAGTCATGTTGCCTATTTCTTCACTCTTCAAATAATGGGTGCCTTTGAGGGACCAGTACCATGCTAGGCATCAGAGGCACATTGTCAAAAAGAAAAAAATAAATGTGGTATCTGCCCCCATGAAGCTCACTTTCTGTAGATGAAGATACACACTAAAAAAGAGAGAGAGAGAGAAAGAGAGAAGAAGAAAGTAACTGATATAAAAATTAATTAAAAAGAAAGAAACATATGGGGCTGACAAGAGAACAGGGAGGCAGAAAAGCTATCTTAGAAAGAGAGGCTCAAGAAAGGATTATGTAAGGAGGTGAAACAGGCTGAAGAATAAAGGATCAGGAGGAAAAATATCAAGAACTTGCCAGCTAGAAGGAACTGCAATATGAGGCTATGAGACAGGAACTAGCTTGGGATGGTTTAAAGGAAAAAATGTTCAGTGTGACCAGGCAATAGAGATTGAACAGGTAGCAAACTAGAAGTGACAATGAGTGGTTGCGTGGATAATGAAACTATTTTATAGTCCTGAGATAAGAGATAAGGGGATGTAAAAGGGAAAACTGCTTCCATTTATTGCAAGAAAACCAGCACCCTCTGAAGAAAGCTTTCAGTTTAGGCAAGGAAGCCAAAGGACTGCTTTGTGACAAGCAACTTGAGGATGATGAGAATCTGCTGGCAAGCAGGAAGGAGTACTGGAGGCATGGTGGTATTTGGGCACAAAGTAGGAGTTGGATCAAGGCTGTGCAGAGCAGTACAAGGAGAAGACCCCAGGTGGTGAGAGGCTTAAGCTTTACCCCAGGTAGTAATGGGATAAGTAGGGATAAAAGGCAAATGGGATCTGTCCTTACTGTCCTGCTGTAAGGACAACCAACACTGTTACTTACCTCCACTAGGAGCCTCCAGAGATAGCTACTTATGAGACTGTGGACTGCTTTGGTGAGATGGGGTTGGGCACTACCGTTTGCTTCCAGGGGCTAGTCGATGTGGTGTAGTAACCATCCTAGTGGCATGAAATCTATAATGACCTTAAAGATTGCTACTCATAAAACATAAATGTAGCATCACTGCACAACTCTTTTTGGTGTGCTATTTGGTATTAAAAAGAGAGCTTTTGTTGTAAATGTCTAACTATAGATACACACGTATATTATGGTTTATATACTTGTATATTTAATATAGAAGCTCTGTTTTTATATGTATATATGAGAGAGGGGGCTTCCCAGGTGGCACAGTGGTACAGAATCTGCCCGACAATGCAGGAGACACAGGAGATACAAGAGGCACAGGTTCCACCCCAGGGTCCAGAAGATCCCCAGGAGAGGGAAATGGCAACCCATTCTAGTATTCTCGCCTGGGAAATCCCATGGACAGAGGAGCCTGGCGGTCTACAGTCCAGGGGGTCGTTGGACATGACTCTGACTGAGCACAGAGAGAGAAATAGACAGAAAGAGAGTGCCAGCACACCACAAATGACTCAAGTTACACAGTCTTGTCTCTCTGCAAGAGTCCTGTGAGGTTAGGCTGCCCTCACTCAGGCTTCTAGTTCACCTAAAATCCCACAGTGCAGTGTAAGGTCAGACACGAGCTGAGGATGCCTTGAACAAATGAGGATATAATTCTCTTAATGCCTTCCTCGGCAGTACACATTGCCTAACATTATGAAGCAAGATAATCATAGCTATTACACAGCTTGCAGCTTGTGGGTATCACTCCTTTTCTTCCCCATATCCTACCCCAAACTCCCATTACCAGGGACTAGAGCAGTCAACCTGTGCAAGTCCACATGAGAGAAGACCTATAGGCAGCCAAACAATTTCTTTTACAACATGCAAGGAAAAACACTACTGCAGTTGGCTACTAAAGCCGCACATTGGCCTGATGGTGTTGCATCATCAAAAAGAGAAAACACTAAAACTAGGAGGCTGGTGTCCCTGCAGAGAGACTGATAGATATACCGTGGCTCTAATTGGCAAGGGGTATCAAGATGCTCTCCAAAGTACTGTGCTCTGATAGTCTGACTTCCTAATTACTTCTAGTTTGGTGAGACATTAACCAGCTGCTTCCACAGAGAAGTCTTCAAATATCAAATGGACATAGTTAAGAGCATTCCCCAAACCACCTCAGCCTCGCTGAAGTGACTGGTGATGAACGGCAATCCAATCCTCTAAGATGCACATGGGCAAAGAGTAGAAAGAGATCACTAACTTGAAGCTGAGAAGCAATCAGAACAAAAGGTGCAGCTGCAAGAGGGAGCAGAACTAGTGCCCTGCATTATGGCTGTAGGCTTGACGGATAACCATGTCACCAACAGACTGATTGTGCAACAGCTCCTAGTATGTGGGTGCCTCTTTTGAGCCAAGCTTCAGGTCAACTCAGGGCTACTTCAGGTGAACTTCAGGTCAACTTCAGGCTTCCCTGGTGGCTCAGACAGTAAAGAAATTGCCTGCAATGCAGGAGACCTGGGTTGGATCTCTGGGTTGGAAAGATCCCCTGGAGAAGGGAAAGGCTACNCTCAGGGCTACTTCAGGTGAACTTCAGGTCAACTTCAGGCTTCCCTGGTGGCTCAGACAGTAAAGAAATTGCCTGCAATGCAGGAGACCTGGGTTGGATCTCTGGGTTGGAAAGATCCCCTGGAGAAGGGAAAGGCTACCTACTCCAGTATTCTTGCCTGGAGAATACTGTGAACAGAGGGGCCTGACTGGCTAGTCCATGGCATTGCAAAACGTTAAACACTACTGAGCAACACTCTGTTTCATTTTCAGGTCAACTCAGAGCCTAAGCATTAGAGTCATGGCAACCAATTCTGGAGAAAGTGAAACTTTTTAATCACAATATAAGCTTCAAGTGTAGGGACAGAGGAAGAAAACACAAAATTAACCAAGGAATCACTCACAGTACCCTTACTTTTGCAAGTGAGAGAACAAACTAATCGAAAATAATGCTGCTCTAGAAGACCTGAAATGTTTCTAACACCACCATCCAACAGAAACATAAAGTAACTTTCACTTTCAAGAGAGCAATAATTAGATGATGTTGTTGAATTGAGAAGTCTATGTTGTTTCAAATATAGTTTTTATTAGTCTAAAAGAAATTAATGCTGTTAGTAGGAAAATTATGAAGTTCAGATAAGTATGCAATAAAAAACATTGCTACCTCCCAGAGGCAACCACTATTATTTTGTCATTCCTCTCTTCCCTTTTCTATATATATATTTTACATAGTTGATATACTAAATATAAAACATTACATCCTACTTTTTCAGTTATTATAATAAATGTTTTCAAACTGATTTTATATTTTAGTATACTTGATTCCCTTATTACAAATTACTTCTTTTCTTTTAGGCTATACTAAGTGCAATATATAGTCTAACTTGTAGATGTACTACATAGAGGTAAATTTTAAAAATGTAATTTATGAGTTCTTACAAGGTTCAAATCACCAGGCTAAAGAGAAAAATCTAATTAAGAGTGAAGTTTCTGCCTCTAGCAGAATTAGAAATAGGGAACTCGTGACACTACTGCATTTCGGACTCTTGTTGACCATGATGGCTACTTCATTTCTTCTAAGAGATTCCTGCCCACAGTAGTAGATATAATGGTCATCTGAGTTAAATGCACCCATTCCAGTCCATTTTAGTNGTTAGTTCTAAAAGGTCTTGTAGGTCTTCATAAAACCGTTCAACTTCAGCTTCTTCAGCATTACTGGTTGGGGCATAGACTTGGATAACTGTGATATTGAATGGTTTGCCTTGGAAATGAACAGAGATCATTCTGTCGTTTTGGAGATTGGATCCAAGTACTGCATTTCGGACTCTTTTGTTGACCATGATGGCTACTCCATTTCTTCTAAGGGATTCCTGCCCACAGTAGTAGATATAATGGTCATCTGAGTTAAATTCACCCATTCCAGTCCATTTTAGTTCGCTGATTCCTAGAATGTCGACATTCACTCTTGCCATCTCCTGTTTGACCACTTCCAATTTGCCTTGATTCATGGACCTAACATTCCAGGTTCCTATGCAATATTGCTTTTTACAGCATCAGACTTTGCTCCTATCACCAGTCACATCCACAGCTGGGTATTGTTTTTGCTTTGGCTCCATCCTTTCATTCTTTCTGGAGTTATTTCTCCACTGATCTCCTGTAGCATATTGGGCACCTACTGACCTGGGGAGTTCCCTTTCAAAATCCTATCATTTTGCCTTTTCATATTATTCATGGGGTTCTCAAGGCAAGAATACTGAAGTGGTTTGCCATTACCTTCTCCAGTGGACCACATTCTGTCAGACCTCTCCACCACGACTTGCCTGCCTGGGGTGGCCCCACAGGGCATGGCTTAGTTTCATTGAGTTAGACAAGGCTGTAGTCCATGTGATCAGATTGACTACTAGTTTTCTGTGAGTATGGTTTCAGTGTGTCTGCCCTCTGATGCCCTCTCACAACACCTACCATCTTACTTGGGTTCCTCTTACCTTGGACGTGGGGTAAGAGACGGACTGCGACACTGGAATGTTACTTTTCTGCAGGCCCCAGTGACAAGTATAAAATGCCAATAATGCATTCCCCTCCTTATTACACTGATAACTGTGTTCCTCTTTTCACAACATTGAGGAAATAAATGAGATTACATAGATAAAGCACATAGCACACATCTAGCAAGCAATTAAATAGCTATCTCCTTCCCCCTCACTCTAGAGATTTTTCCTGTATTTTTGGGTTGTTGATCTTATGTCCTATCATTTACAAGTTTAGTCTTTTTCTTAAGTTGCCCCAAACATTTCTGGAGCTAACATTTTTCTCTCTTTGGAATATTCATCTTATCAACACTCAAACCTAGCAAATTACTTTTAGTTCTCAAGTTATATAATTATGTGAAGACAGGCTCTTTAAGGGAAGAGTCAGAAACTTTTTCTCTAATGGGCTATTAGACAGTAAATATTTTAGGCTTTGTAGGCCACATGCTCTCAGTCACATGGTCTTCCTTTAAAAAAAATTTTTTTTTTAATGTAAAAACCAATATCAGCTAATAGGCCAAATAGGCCAACAAGGTTTGCTAATCTCTGCTCTCAGAGATCAGTTCTCTTTTATCCATTTTCATTTTCGGTGACTTTTTCCTCTGACATTTCTATTTCAACGATTCTATTTGCATCTAATTAAGTCGTCAGAACCTTAAAATTTGTTCCATATTTCTATTTCTCTATTTTACCACTTCCTGCTCTTACCATTTTAAAAGCAAAAATAAAAGTGGGAAAAAAACAACAAAAAAAACCCAGAATGGAACAGGAAAAAACAAAATAACGAGGAGAAAATAATGAAACTAATGAATAAGATTAGCCAAGTTGAAAAGCCAGAAACACCTGAACAACTCAAAACAATGATGGAAAAGGATCAAGAGATACTTTAATGGAAGGGACATCTGAACAATGTAAAATTAGCCTAGAAATAAATAACAAAATAAAACCTAATCTGGAATGAAAGTTCGGAATGGAAGTTCTAGAAAGACATAAAGAAAAAAACAATCAAGACAAATCTGGGTATTTGTTAGAGGAACACACTGAGAACCTCCCCTCAAACCTGTTCTCAATATCCACGCCAGAGGGCCACAGGGAGAGCTCTCCTCAGAGCTGGGTCCTTGGCTACTACATCTCCTAGCGTCTTCCCATTCTACACAAATCCATCTTCCCCACTGCTGCCATAGGTGCCCCCCTGAAAAAATCGTCTCATCATGACAGCCCCTTCTCCCCTCCACTGCCACTGAAACCCTTCTGCCCATGAAATGTCCACACTCCTTAACAGAGCAGGCAAGGTTTACATAACCTGACCTTCACTCCCTACCCCATCCTCTCCCAGATCACCCCATCCTCTCCCTGATCAGTTTCTCAACCATTAACGAACGGAAAATCACTAGGACATTAATTGGAAAGAAGACATATTCTTAGCTATACTCATCTAAACTGTGCCCTATGCAAATAAGTTTTAGAGATCAATGTGCAAAATAATAGAAGGATTTTACAAACTGGCAGGAAGATCAACTGATTGTTTTTGTCTTGCTTGGTTTTTAAAAACTGAATGAGAGTCCTTGGGCAGGGCAAACAACAACAACAACAAGATCCATTTTAACAAAGACTCCACCATGTATTCACTTAATTATGCTGTCTGGCAGGTCTCAGAGGAAGGCTTTTGAGATTGCAACTAGAGCAGAAACTTAAGTAACGGGTGATGAGGAAAACAGATAATGCACACATGGAAGGTCTGAGGAACCAAGGAAAGCCAAGATGAAGGTGTGAAAACCACAGAGGAAAGACGGAAGAACAGCAGCAAGACCAACAGAGAAAGGAAAAAAAATCATCCACGGAGAGGAAGAAATCATAAACTCATTGGAGGCAAGATCTCTGTCGAAAAAGCTGGGAAGAAAAGGAAATTTTCTTAAAAATCATGATTTTCATAGAAAATCGACAGGCTTTAATGTTTTATGTTTATGTAATGTTTTATGAAGAGGTGCTAACCTTGGAACTGGAATGAGTTTTGTACAAAGAGACTTGGGGGGGTAATCATTAAACAATACTGCTGCTGCTGTTAAGTCACTTCAGTCGTGTCCGACTCTGTGCGACCCCAGGCTTCCCGTCCCTGGGATTCTCAAGGCAAGAATACCAAAGTGGGTTGCCATTTCCTTCTCCAATGCATGAAAGTGAAAAGTGAAAGTGAGGTCACTTGGTTGTGCCAGACTCTTAGCGACCCCATGGACTGCAGGCTACCAGGCTCCTCTGTCCACGGGATTTTCCAGGCAAGAGTACTGGAGTGGGCTGCCATTGCCTTCTCCGATTAAGCAACACTAGCAGCAGCAGCAGTAGTTGTTAAACACTATAGCAGTTCCATCTCAAAGGCTTACTTGTATCTTATACTTAAATATATATATGTCAAAGACTGTATTATAATCTCAACATTTGACAAAAGCACTCTTTACATTACTTTATCTGCCAATTAAAGTGCAAAAAACAGATTTTAAAAANATAGCAGTTCCATCTCAAAGGCTTGCTTGTATCTTATACTTAAATATATATATGTCAAAGACTGTATTATAATCTCAACATTTGACAAAAGCACTCTTTACATTACTTTATCTGCCAATTAAAGTGCAAAAAACAGATTTTAAAAAATCTAGGTTTAACAGACATTAAACAAGAGACATGGGTTGAGTTTTCTCTTCTCCCTTCTTCCCTACTCTTAAGGTTCAGCTTTACACAGCAGTGGAAGAAGGGAACCTCACCCTTCCCTTCCTCCTGCTAATCTCTTCATCAGAAGGACCAAGAGACTTAATCTACACCCACAGAGTTCATAAATCCCACTGCTTCCTGATGAAGCACAGTGGGATTAATTACAACAAATGAGCTGTGTATCATTCCGTATACTTTGAATATTAACCCCAGTCATTTACAGCCAACTCTCAACCGAACTGGGAACTTACAGGAGGAGACAAGACTCAAGACACCACAGCAAACCCAGCAAACCCTAGGGACAGACTTCAGTCCCAGAACAACTTTTCATGATCACTGTGGGATTTCTATGAAGCATTCAAAGGCCAAGGCGGAAACCAAGTTCTTTAGCCAAAATACTGTTGATCGGCCCGCCTGAAATTATCTATTCTAATAAGTGAAACTAGCATTCATGCCTTCTAAACGCTGCTTATCTTACACTGGCAGACAAACTGGAAACCTTGTTTTAACATGGATCACTAGCAGAAGAAACCCTGAGTTAAAATGAAGAGACATCTCTCGACTCCAAATGTTTTGGCTGCCTTCAGACATCAAAGCAAACTTTCATGAATCACCAGGTAAAAGCAGCAGGAAAGGACGCCCAGTCTGTATTTGTTGTAGGTCCACTCAAAGAGGAAAATCACATAATAAAGAAGAAACAAAGAAAAAAAAAAAAAAAACACGCTGTGGGAGCCGGTCCCTCTCCAAACAACGTCCAAACACACCCAGATGCCCAAAATTCTCCTATGCTCAACATCTGAAATTCTCTTTTCTCTTTACACGTGAAACGCGATAACAGCTCCCTGCCTGACCGCGTCCGAAAAGCCTTCCCAACTGCGGGGTAACTGACTGCTCTTTGAGGTCTTCCAGTTACTTCCTGGTGGCCCCTCAGCAACCCCAACTCGGCCCCCACATTTTACTTCTCCCCGGATTCCCACNTGAGTGAACTCCAGGAGTTGGTGATGGACAGGGAGGCCTGGCGTGCTGCAGTTCATGAGGTTGCAAAGAGTTGGTCACAACTGAGTGACTGAACTGAACTGAGTGACACTACATATAAATGAAGAGTTAGGCAGAGACACAGGGAACTCTATTCTTATGCCAATCATCATGTTGGTTACCATTTACAAATGAAAGAAAGAAAAGATCTAAAACAATTCTTTTGTGATTTCTCCTTCACTTCTCAACAAACTCCTGGTGTCTAAGACCCACTTCAAAATCATATTTTCACAACTCTCCCCATTTCCCTCTCCTCCAGAAAGACTTTATTGTTCCCCATTTGTGCTTTCATGGAACTTTAAACAGAACTCTGATTTAGCACACTTATTATATTATTAATTTTCTGTCACTGCTTCACCCTCTTCCTGAGTCTATGAGTTTTTTGAAAAATAAGTACTTTACATTTATTTGTTTCTCAGAATCAAGCTGTGACCAGTAGAGAGCCTGGGCTCAATCAATATTTTTCTGAGTGATTGCAAGGAAATAAATAAAATTTTTTTTCTAAAAACTTGGTTACATAGTACTGCACACTTTCTATTCTTAATAGAGACAATAAACATATCTGGAGTCCAAAATTATTTTTAAACTGTGCTCATACAGACACTTTAATAGAATTCTCAAATCAACATTTAAGATATCATCTTTCACTTTTTGAAGAATGCAAAAAATGCATAATGATATTTGCATCCAAAGAATGACATTCTGATTATTTTTGTGAGTATATCAGCAACTTGTTATCACGGTGATTAAAACTACAAATAGAACTGGTTAATGATAGAAGCCACAGGGGAGACAAACCTTTACAGCTTAACAGAGGTTTAAGATTTCCTTTTAAATCAAGAGTGCCAAGGAGAACATTATTCATTTTCTTTTTCAACTGTCACAAATCCATGTCAAAAAATTCTAAAGGACAGCATAGGAGAACAGAGGACAGCTCAGAATGTTTATCCACAATCACATAACAAATCAGAAAGGAAGTGGTAATCCGTGATTATACATTTTCTCATAAGGATTTGGGACATCTTGAGATTATTTGAAAAGCTTTTTAATCCTTTGTTGCCTGGGGAGGGATGGGGAAAGTCTGCTCTAAAAGTTAAGGAGGGAAATGCCAATATTGTTTCTTGATTTCTTTTTTCTAATTTTATGTCATATTCTTTGCTATGTATTTTAAATTTATAGAGCACAGAAAAATAATTTTATATAAACTGTCATATTTTATAGATAACATTAGAATGATGGAAAGCTAAAACAAAAAATATATATCTAATATGTAAGACATACTTACAGGATATGTGCAGGAATACATGAGTTTCCTCACAGACAACAATTCAATTTAAATCTTACTAAATAAATTCAATTTTAATTTTGCTTGGCATTGATTCCAAATGAAGCTAGTACAGGCTCTTTGGAGGAGAGTTATCTATTATAGCAATCACCACTGCAAAGAACCAAAGAAAACTGAATCAGGAAGACAATTTGCAAACAGCCAAACTGATAATTTTAAGAGATGAACTCTAACACAGAGAAAGTATAAACTTTTTTTTTTCCTTCAGCTAACATACAGTGGTTTCTTTTTACCCAGACAAATGAGGCTGATTGTGTTCTTAGGAGAAGTTCATTCTAAGACTTGGAAAATGTCTTTCTAGAAATGCCCTTTCATTCACTAGCCCTCGAACAGCAAACATCCCTGGATAACCTGGTGCTGAGATCATTCTTTCAAGCTATCTACTTGACTTAGGCAGTCTCCTATTGATGATATTATGAAGACCCTCCAGTCTGGCTTGGGCTTCCCTGATAACTCAGTTGGTAAAGAATTGTCCTGCAAGGCAGGAGACCCCAGTTCGATTCCTGGGTTCGGAAGATCTGCTGGAGAAGGGATAGGCTACCCATTCTAGTATTCTTGGCTTCCCTGGTGGCTCAGCTGGTAAAGGCTCCGCCTGCAATGAGGGAGACCTGGGTTCAATCTATGGGTTGGGAAGATCCCCTGGAGAAGGAAAAGGCTATCCACTCCAGTATTCTGGCCTGGAGAATTCCATAAACTGTGTAGACCATAGGGTCGCAAAGAGTCAGACACGACTGAGCGACTTTGACTCATTCACTCCCAATCTGGCCGGAGTCACAGTTTTAGGATTTGAAAAGACACAGCTATCCCAGTGAGAACTGACTGCCCTAGGGTGATCATTAAGTGGGGAGACATTTGAGCAGGACAATTGGAAAAACAGGTGTTGATTGTTGTTGACTAGAGAGCCCTGAGTAATCATCTTGGCTTAGTTTAAGCATATAAGGTTACGGCTCTACTGCGAATTTTCATATAGCAGAGTGTATAAACCAACAAACAACTCATCGTGTATTTTATTATGACTGCAGCCATTCTGACTGTCCACTTGGAACCAAAACTAAAAAAAAGAGCAACTGTATATAAAGCATTCAAATCTATACACAGTTTTCACCACTTTTTAAAAATTAAAAATATTTTTTGGCCCTTATTAAGCTTTTAATGGACCTCAAGAAAATTATTTCAAATAACAACAAAGAATTATTAGGAATACCTCATTTAACTCTTCTTGAAAATTTCTATTCAATGATTCTCCAATTCTATCAGCTCCAGAGAGAAAAAGATATCATTATTCCTGTTTTTTTATTATAATAATGTTCTATTAAATACAAAAAAGGCTTATTAGTATATATTCTAAAAGTAACCCGATAAAATGAACATTGTATACCCTCCACTAAGCTTATAAATAAAACATTACAAAAATCTTTGAAGCCTCCTGTATAGCCATTCCTGAACCTAACACTTTTATTTCTTGACATTTTTAAAGTAAGTAGCAACCTGAACTATGGGTTTATCTTTCCCTTACTAATCTTTATAGTTTTACTACACAATTATGTATCTCAACAAACAGTAGTTTTTTTACTTTGCATATTGCAATAATTCTATATGTATTCTTTTACATTTTTCAGTTTAATAATATGATTAAGAGATTCATTCATGTGATACTTAAGCAATAATTAACTCATTTTAACTGTTGTATATTATTCTACCATATGATCATACCAATATATTTATCCATAATGGTACTGACAACATTTAGATTATTTTCTTTTTTTTTTTTTTTTTATAAGCAATGGCAATTTGAACTTGCTTTTTGTTGACACTGGCAGTAATTTTTCAAGGATATATATCTAGAAGTACAATGTCTAAGTCATATGATGCCTGTCTCTTTTGTGTATTGGGTTCATATGACTTGTTCATGATTTAAATGAACTTGCTTTAAGCTACTTGTTTATGACAAGGACCACAAAACAGGAAGGTTGAGGTATTGCCTTGCATTGGTCACTCAGTCGTGTCTTTGTGACTCTTTGTGACCCCATGGACTGTAGCCCACTAAGCTCCTCTGTCCATGGGATTCTCCAGGCAAGAATACTGGAGTGGGCTGCCATTCCCTTTTCCATATTGAGGTATAATTGATGTAGAATAAAATTCACACATTTAAACAACTTTATAAATTTTTTTTTGCAATTCTAAATATATTTTTTTTAATTATTTTTATTTTTTATTTTTTTAATTTGACTTTACAATACTCTATTGGCTTACGAATACACCCATGGATGGAATCACCATCAAAATCATGATAATTAACATACCTATCACCCACAAAAGTTTCCTCATGACCTTTTATAATGAATTACCTCTCTTCCCTACTACCTCGCTCCCAAGCAACTACTACAACAGAGGGCATACAATGTTCATTTCATGGTTAATTTTTTTCATGTAGAAAATCAAAACACTTTTAAATGCTATTTCTTTTTTCCTAAAACTTAAAATATTTTTTTATCTTGACTTTCTTCATTATTTAGGATTTCTAGCACAATATTAAGTGAAGATGACAGTAAGAGTATTATCTTGATCTTAATTTTAAAGAAAAATAGTTTATTTAATATTTATTACATAGACTCTTTTCTTTAATATTTTCTTTTATCAAATTCTCTTGGAAGTTTCTCTATATGTAATATCCTAGGAGTTTAGTACAGTGTATTATGAATATTACTGTATACTTTCTTCATTTACTGGGAAATTATTTTCTCCTTAAATCTATTTATGGAATAGAAATAGACTTCTAATATTAAACCAACCTTACTTCTGGGCTAAACCCAAACTGATCATCATAAAGTACCTTGTTTACACAATACTGGATACAGTTTGCTAATACGTTATCCAGGATTTTTAATCATTGTTCATCATGGAAATTAGCATATAATTTTCTTTACTCCTGTAAATCTTTTCTGGTGTGTATTAGTTAAGTTCAATTCAGTCACTCAGTCATGTCTGACTCTTTGCGACCCCATGAATCACAGCACGCCAGGCCTCCCTGTCCATTACCAACTCCCGGAGTTCACTCAGACTCACGTCCATCGAGTCCGTGATGCCATCCAACCATCTCACCCTCTGTCGTCCCCTTTTCCTCCTGCCCCCAATCCCTCCCAGCATCAGAGTCTTTTCCAATGAGTCAACTCTTTGCATGAGGTGGCCAAAGTACTGGAGTTTCAGCTTTAGCATCATTCCCTCCAAAGAAATCCCAGGGCTGATCTCCTTCAGAATGGACTAGTTGGATCTCCTTGCAGTTCAAGGGACTCTCAAGAGTCTTCTCCAATACCACAGTTCAAAAGCATCAATTTTTCGGTGCTCAGCTTTCTTCGCAGTCCAACTCTCACATCCAACTGGAAAAACCATAGCCTTGACTAGACGGACCTTTGTTGGCAAAGTTATGTCTCTGCTTTTCAATATGCTATCTAAGTTGGTCATAACTTTTCTTCCAAGGAGTAAGCATCTTTTAATTTCATGACTGTAGTCTGGTGTGTATTAAGGTCATGCTGCTGCTGCTAAGTCGCTTCAGTCATGTCTGACTCTGTGACCCCATAGATGGCAGCCCACCAGGCTCCCCCACCCCTGGGATTCTCCAGGCAAGAACATTGGAGTGGGTATTAAGGTCATATTAACCTTATTAAAAAAGAGCTGGAGAATGTTGCCTCTTTTATTATTATTCTCATAAAAAGTTTGTATAGGATTGGAATGAGTTGTTATATATATACCTACATACATATACACCAACTCTTCTTTATCCATTCCTCTGTCAAGGACATTCAGGTTCCTTCCATGTCTTGGCTATTATAAATAATGTTGTATGAACACTGGTGTGCATGTATCTTTTTGAATTAGAGTTTTCTACTTTTCTGGATATATGCCCAGGAGTGGGATTATTGGATCATAAGGTAACTATTTTTAGTTTTCAAAGGAACCTCCATACTGTTCTCCCTAATGGCTGCACCAATTTACATTCCCACCAACAGTTGCCTTTTCTCCACACACCCTTGTTCTACTTTTCTTTAAATGCCTTTTATACATTTTTAACTTTAATTTCCAATCTTTACTCTTTAAGCATGTAATGTAATAAACTGATCTTGAAATATTGTTTTTAACATTTAAATCTTTTGATATATAATTTCATAGAATACAGTTCACAAACCTTAAATCTTTATTCTGATGTTTTGACAGTTGTGTATGTCTATGTGGTATGAATCATACTGAGATCTAGAATATGTTCATTACACTAGAGTATTCCAGCATGCTCCCTTTCCTGTCTTCCTCTCAGAGGCACTATATTTTCTAATATCTTTCATACAGACTAGTTTTGCATGTTCTTGAATTTCATACAAATGTAATAGTATAGTATATATTCTCTTTTGTCCATATTGTTGCATGTTATCGATAAGTTGTTCCTTTTTATTACTCAGTGAATATATCACCACTTGTTTATCCATTCGTCTGTTGATATATACTCAGCTTGTTTCTGGTTTATTGTTGGTGGTCAGTCGCCCAGTCATGTCCAACTCTTTGCAACACCATGGACTCAAGCACACCAGGGTTCCTTGTCCCTCAGCATCTCCCAAAGTTTGCCCAAGTTCATGTCCAGTGCATTGGTGATGCCAACCAGCCATCTCATCCTCTGACGTTCTCTTCTTCTACGCTCAAACTTTCCTAGCATCAGGGACTTTTCCAATGAGCCAACTGCATCAGGTGATCAAAATACTGGAGCTTCAGCTTCATCATCAGTCCTTTCAATGAGTATTCAAGGTTGATTTCCCTTAAGATTGGCTAGTTTGATCTCTCTGCTGTCCAGAACCACAGTTGGAAGGCATCAATTCTTTGGCACTCAGACTTCTTTACGGTCCAGCTCTTACAACTGTACGTGACCACTGGGAAGACCATAGCCTTGACTATATGACCTCTGTCTGCAGAGTAATGTCTCTGCTTTTCAACACAGTCGAGGTTTATCATTTCTTTCCTGCCGAGAAGTAATTGTCTTCTGATTTCATGGTTGCAGTCACCATTTGCAGTGATTTTAGAGCCCAAGAAAAGAAAATCTGTCACTACTTTCACCCTTTTCCTATTTGTCATGAAGCGATGGGGCTGGATGCCATGATCTTAATTTTTTTAATATTTGGTTTTAAGCTGGCTCCTTCACTCTCCTCCTTCACCCTCATCAAGAGGTTCCTTAGTTCCTCTTTGCTTTCTGCCATTAGAGTGGTATCATCCACACACATGAGGTTGTTGATGTTTCTCCCACCTATCTTGACTCCAGCTGGTAACTCATCCAACCCAGCTCCGTGTACATGTTCAATAAACAGGGTGACAGCAGACAGGTCTGTAGTACTCCTTTCTCAGTCCTGAACTAATCAGTTGTTCCATTCAGTGTTCTAACTGTTGCTTCTTGACTAGCATACAGGTTTCTCAGGAGACAGGTAAGATGGTCTGGTGTTCCCATCTCTTTAGGTGATAGGTTTCTGCTTTGCTGCTGCTGCTAAGTCGTTTCAGTCGTGTCCGACTCTGTGCCACCCCACAGACAGCAGCCCCCCAGTCTCCCTCGTCCCTGGGATTCTCCAGGCAAGAACACTGCAGTGGGTTGCCATTTCCTTCTCCAATGCATGAAAGTGAAAAGTGAAAGTCAAGTCACTCAGTCGTGTCTGACTCTTAGTGACCCCTTGGACTGCAGCCCACCAGCCTCCTCCATCCATGGGATTTTCCAGGCAAGAGTACTGGAGTGGGATGCCATTGCCTTCTCTGAGGTTTCTGCTTTAGGGCTCTTATAAATAATAACTTGTTGTAAAATGTCTATCTTTTTTCCATTTTAAAAACTAGGATTTTTATCCTGACATTCATTGTAAATTTTTAAAAATATTTTCTGAGCTTAGTACTTTGTCAGATATTTCTCATAGTCACTGACTTGAATTTTTATTTCTGAATGATGTGTTTTAGTTAGCAAATATTCAATTTCCAGAAAGTCCAATTTGATCTATCTTCTGTCTGAGTTAGTGTCTTTTTTCAGCCTATCAAAGTATTTTTGAGCACCTACCTCAAAAGACATGAAGATATCCACACTTCTATTGTTTTCTTCTGGAAGGTTAATGATTTTAACTTTCGTGTTTATGCTCCACCTTGATTTGTGCATGGAATGAGATATGCTACAGTTTTAAACTGTCCACTGAAAATTTTATCTGATTACTACATCTTATTTCAAAATTTTAGCTGTATTATTTTTAACCTGCTTAATGAGTTTTATAATACCTTCATTGATATTTTTGATACATTTATTTTTCAAAGGTTGTTTTTTCTTCTGTGGCTATAAATTNCTTTACGGTCCAGCTCTTACAACTGTACGTGACCACTGGGAAGACCATAGCCTTGACTATATGACCTCTGTCTGCAGAGTAATGTCTCTGCTTTTCAACACAGTCGAGGTTTATCATTTCTTTCCTGCCGAGAAGTAATTGTCTTCTGATTTCATGGTTGCAGTCACCATTTGCAGTGATTTTAGAGCCCAAGAAAAGAAAATCTGTCACTACTTTCACCCTTTTCCTATTTGTCATGAAGCGATGGGGCTGGATGCCATGATCTTAATTTTTTTAATATTTGGTTTTAAGCTGGCTCCTTCACTCTCCTCCTTCACCCTCATCAAGAGGTTCCTTAGTTCCTCTTTGCTTTCTGCCATTAGAGTGGTATCATCCACACACATGAGGTTGTTGATGTTTCTCCCACCTATCTTGACTCCAGCTGGTAACTCATCCAACCCAGCTCCGTGTACATGTTCAATAAACAGGGTGACAGCAGACAGGTCTGTAGTACTCCTTTCTCAGTCCTGAACTAATCAGTTGTTCCATTCAGTGTTCTAACTGTTGCTTCTTGACTAGCATACAGGTTTCTCAGGAGACAGGTAAGATGGTCTGGTGTTCCCATCTCTTTAGGTGATAGGTTTCTGCTTTGCTGCTGCTGCTAAGTCGTTTCAGTCGTGTCCGACTCTGTGCCACCCCACAGACAGCAGCCCCCCAGTCTCCCTCGTCCCTGGGATTCTCCAGGCAAGAACACTGCAGTGGGTTGCCATTTCCTTCTCCAATGCATGAAAGTGAAAAGTGAAAGTCAAGTCACTCAGTCGTGTCTGACTCTTAGTGACCCCTTGGACTGCAGCCCACCAGCCTCCTCCATCCATGGGATTTTCCAGGCAAGAGTACTGGAGTGGGATGCCATTGCCTTCTCTGAGGTTTCTGCTTTAGGGCTCTTATAAATAATAACTTGTTGTAAAATGTCTATCTTTTTTCCATTTTAAAAACTAGGATTTTTATCCTGACATTCATTGTAAATTTTTAAAAATATTTTCTGAGCTTAGTACTTTGTCAGATATTTCTCATAGTCACTGACTTGAATTTTTATTTCTGAATGATGTGTTTTAGTTAGCAAATATTCAATTTCCAGAAAGTCCAATTTGATCTATCTTCTGTCTGAGTTAGTGTCTTTTTTCAGCCTATCAAAGTATTTTTGAGCACCTACCTCAAAAGACATGAAGATATCCACACTTCTATTGTTTTCTTCTGGAAGGTTAATGATTTTAACTTTCGTGTTTATGCTCCACCTTGATTTGTGCATGGAATGAGATATGCTACAGTTTTAAACTGTCCACTGAAAATTTTATCTGATTACTACATCTTATTTCAAAATTTTAGCTGTATTATTTTTAACCTGCTTAATGAGTTTTATAATACCTTCATTGATATTTTTGATACATTTATTTTTCAAAGGTTGTTTTTTCTTCTGTGGCTATAAATTCCAATAACTGATTTATTTGAGAGTCTCATTCTTATCATTTGTTTCTGCTAGCCTTTAGTCTTTGGCTTTAAGGGGTGTTAAGATTTGTGAATTTTTTTTTTAAGCTAAACTTTTATTGAGGGGAATTTTTTGAGCTGGGATTGAAGTGTGTTCCTTAAGATGGAAGCTGCTCTTGTTTCTGCCGGATGCTCAGAACTCCTAATCTAGTATCTTCCAAAATAAAGCTTTCGATAAAGGTGTTTGTTCACAGACAGTGTGAATTTTGATCTTAAACCCACTGGGAAAAGGACTTAGGATTCAGATTTTCATTCCTGTCTCCATTGGTAGGTGGGATTTTCCTTTCACTGAGGATATAGCTTTTGGGAGTCCCTGGTTTAGACAAGATTTCCTTTTAGATTTCTCGATGAATGAAGGCTAGTTTTTACATTCTTTTTCTCAACCTTTCCAAGATTTTAAAGTGTGTCCTCAGGGTCATTATTAATTAATAGTTGCCCTAGGATAACCAGCTATTTTGTGCTTGGTTAACTTTCTGAAGTCCAGGCTACATTCCGTTTTTAGTCTCTGATTATTTTTTCAGAGTTAGTTTGATGGCATATTTAAAATACAGCTAGTATTTTTCAATGTCTCAATTTATTTTGAAGTAAAATGCTTGTTGAGGATTTCTACTCCACTATATTGTTACAAATTGAAAACTCATTTTCTTTCAAACTGTTTATAGTCTCATCAGCTATTAATGATGTAATCCCTAGCCATTAACAACATTAAAAGACAAAATTGGAGGTATACTGCATTTCACAGCATAATGACACATTATACTGCAGTACAGTGAACACAGATGATGCATGACACATGGTGTATCACTGTGGATCAGGTGACCACAGATTTCTGTTGATTAAAATATTAACACTGCTGTTGCTGCTGCTGCTAAGTTGCTTCAGTCGTTTCTGACTCTGTGTGACCCCATAGATGGCAGACCACCAGGCCCCGTTCCTGGGATTCTCCAGGCAAGAACACTGGAGGGGGTTGCCATTGCCTTCTCCAATACATGGAAGTGAAAAGTGAAAGTGAAGTTGCTCAGTCGTGTCCAACTCTTCACGACCCCATGGACTGGAGCCCACCAGGCTCCTCCATCCATGGAATTTTCCAGGCAAGAACACTGGAGTCGGGTGCCATCGCCTTCTCCAATCACATTGATGCTTAAATTAACATAGAAATGAATAAACAGCTTCCGTCCTCTGGAAGAGGGAATGGCCACCCATTCCAGGACTGTTGCCTGGAAAATTCCAAGGACAGAGGAGCTGGCAGGCTGCAATTCATGTGGTCACAAGGAGTAGGACACAGCTGAGTGACTGAGCATCTCTGAAATGCTCTGCATGTTTTATAGGGGTGGCAGTATGGTGTAACGGGTAGGCCCCTCTCCTACCTGGATGTGAGTTATCCAAGAAGGGACTGTGGATGAATTCTACTTAAGACCTCAGGGAAAACACTGCAAAGATACCCTATTCTTTTGGCCTATGTTCTGCTGACCTTCTGAATACTAGGAATGCTAGGACCAAGGTAAATCTAAAGAAAATGTGCCAAAGAGATCTTGTATCAAGCAGCAAGGAACACTCTTGACTCATATGTGCATCTTCCCAATTCATTAGGACCAGGCAAATCTTCTCGACATTTGAAGTCAAAGCTCCATAGCAATGTCTCCACTGGAGGACTAGGAAAGTAGAAGGGAGGAGGGCTCTCCACGTACCCACTCCCCTCCAACTCCAAAGATTCTGACCTTGTAAACAATGTGTGAACCCCTGCTATATTTAAAATGGATAACCATGAAAGACCTATTGTACAGCATGTGGAACTTTGTTTGGTGTTATGTGGCAGCCTGAATGGGAGAGGGGTTTGGGGAGAATGGAAACATGTATATGTATGGCTGAATCCCTGCTGTGTTCATCTGAAACTATCACAACACTGTGTGTTGATCGGCTATACCTCAATACAAAATAAAAAGCTAGGGAAAAAAAAAAAAAGACTGTGTGAATAAAGGTGAAAGAGGAAATACAAATGAATAACAGCATTTCCCAAAGCCCTCTTTTTATATCCAATGTGAACTGAAAAGGAAGTAAAAGACTGACTGAGAATTTGTAGCCTGAAGGCTCAAGCCACCTCTCGTGAAAAGATTACTCACGGCAAAAAAAAGACCCAAATAAAACTATCTTCACTGAGTTATTACACACATAAATAGTTACTCAATACACAGTTCAACTCACATGTTTGCATTTATTTTTGATTAAAAATATTACCTTGGGTGACCTAGACAATTAATACCCTGATTTTAAACATTTTCTTAATGTGTTACATTAAAAAATGAGTAAGACTCATCTTGCTGTGCTCCAAGATGGTCTCAAAAGAAACTATCAACTTTTTCCAATCAAACAGCTCACTGTTTATGACCAACTAACTTTTAACTCCCATGAAACACTAAGCGCCAAGCTCACTTTCTAAAATACACACATCACATTCAATCCTCAGTACTCCCTTGGGGCTTTACTTCATTCCTACGAACAGGACAGAAGTTTGGGGAGCTGCCACATTCTAACAGGAACCTGGCCAGGTTTAATGAGGATTTTTCACAGTAGCCCAAACTCCACAATACCACTGGACCTCATCACCACACTGAGAAGCCAACACTAATTATAGCTGTGCTGCTAACCTTGAAACTGCAAAATAAGGATTCAAGACTGAACACGTAATAGCCATCAGTGGACTCAAGTGCCACCTACAGGCTATTACATCTCTATTTAATTCTTTTCCTAGTCACGAAGAGTTGGACAGGACTGAGCGACTTCCTTTTCACTTTCTACTTTCATGCATTGGAGAAGGAAATGGCAGCCCACTCCAGTATTCTTGCCTGGACAACCCCAGGGACGGAGGAGCCTGGTGGGCTGTCGTCTATGGGGTCGCACAGAGTTGGACACGACTGAAGCGACTTAGCAGCAGCAGCAGCAGGACAAAATTAAAGGCAATACACCAAGAAGGGCAGTAAAATGCCTGGCTCAGCAGAAACTAAAGCTGATTCTTATGACTGGACTCTTCATTTTTTTAACTTTAATTCAATGGTCCATAATTACTCCACGATGGACATAACTTAAAATATAGCAGAGAACAAAGTTTCTATATTATTATCAGAGGAAGTGAATTACTTACTTATTCTATACTATTGTGGTTATGTATTAATAAAAGCAGGTATGCTTAAAAGATGATATAATATTAAAAAACTATTAAGATGATAAAATATTAAGAAAATATTGGCATTAATATTATTTCCTTCTTGTGCTTTTTAACCTGCTTAGATCATTAACCTTTGATGGTTAATATAAAATATCTCATTACATGTATACACTATGTCTACACAGTAGTTAATGAAGTGCTTAGAGAGTATTAGGGAAAATTTGTCTGTATAATAATTACCTAAATAATCATATTTAGTAAGTATCTACTTTGAAATGAGCACTGTTTTAATAAAAAAATCTATTCTGGAGACTTGCATTATGCAATTTGTCTACCTAATGGAAATGAAATCATTTGCCTTATAAAATTTGGCTACATTAACTGAAATTAAAGTGAAAGTGAAAGTGAAGTCGCTCAGTCGTGTCCGACTCTTTGTGACCCCATGGACTGTAGCCTACCATGCTTTTCCATCCATGGGATTCTCCAGGCAAGAATACTGGAGTGGGTTACCATTTCCTTCTCCAGGGGATCTTCCCAACCCAGGGATAGAACCCTGGTCTCCCTCACTGGAGGCAGACGCTGTAACCTCTGAGCCACCAGGGAAAATTAAATAACTAAGAAATATTTGTTTGGTTTCTACTATATCCTCAACACTGAGCTAGTTAGGAGCAAAACAAGGAAATGAAAGGCATTTTTCCCTATTATCAGATTGTTGGCACTATAACTGGGGAGAGGAGATATACAGATGAAAATGCAGATAAGTTCCAGAAAGCAGGTGTTATAAGAATTGAAAAACATAACAGATAATAGAGGAACTAAAATTTTAACTGAGTCTAGAATGAATAAATTGAAGTAGAAAACAGTAGGGTAAATGGAAAAAGAGATATAGTCAAACCTCTTTGAGGTCAAACCTCAAAATATTTATGGTCAAAACTGTTTCTTTAGCATCTGCTCTGTGATAGAACTTTTACATACTTCTTTAGTTTTCACAATAACACTTTGAGGTGGCCACTATTATTATCCCGATTTTATAGATGAAGATATCAAGGTTGAAAGAGGTTGAGTAATTTGATCAAAGTCATTGGAGTAAGTAGTAAAGTCAGGATTTAAACCCAATACTTTAACATTCCAAAGTGGGTGCTGTGAATCACCATGGCAATAATAAATAAATCATCTGTCTTTAAAGGATGCAGTGTATGACATGATATCAATTTAGAAGTACAACAACCAGGAGACACATGGTGTATTCAAACTGGGTTATTCAAGTTGAGTTTGAAGCAGAGACTAGATAAAGGTGTGTGCAAAGATGAAGCGAAACCACAAAAATAAGAGAGGATTCCAACACCAGTAAAATCATTTCCATCCCTAAGCCTGAAAGATGGAGTGGAGAGCAGTAATTACCAAATCTGATAATTTGGTAATAATAATTATTATTCCCCAAAATAATAATAATTTCAGTAATAATAATAATTACTCCCCCAAAGGGCAGTACCATGTAGACAGGGATGCCAGATGAGATGCATGATTTTTCAATAGAAAGGAGGATTCTGGAGGAACAAATTTCCTGACTTCATTCTCCTTCCTTTCCATTTCTCACTAGGGTTCCCACTGATGTAGTTCACGCAGATCATCCACCAGGGCTACAGAGTAGCTGAAGAAGGGTGGAGAATGGGTCTGGAGAAGCAAATGGAAGGGAGAAGATACTAGAATATTCTGTGAGGTTCTCAAATGTTAGGCTGAACTATTTAGACTTTTTTCTTTTGGGGATAAAGGATTAATAAATGTCCAGGGGTGAGGGAATCGCATATGAAAAAGCTTCCCTGAGAAGATTAAATTTTCATGAATGAGGATAGAATGAAAGACTGGCAGCAAGAACACTTCAGATAAGTCTTAGCAGAAAGTTCCAGTGGGAGACTTCATGAGGCTAAGAGTGAATAGTAGTAGTAGCAGGAGAGAAAGGAAGAGGCAATGAGAATTAACGAGTGGACTTTAATTAGAATGAGAATTAAAAGAAGTGGACTTCCAATATCAGAGTCANCTCAACAGACATGAGTTTGAGCAAACTCCAGGAGATGGTGAAGGACAGGGAAGCCTGGCCTGCTGCAGTCCATGGGGTCGCAAAGAGTTGGATATGACTGAGTGACTGAACCATATATCTTTGTGACCCCCAGCGGAGCCTACCATGGTACCAGGAATTTTAGCATGTCAAATAAATATTTACCAACTTATTAGTTACATATATATTGCACATACTGGAATATGTTTATATTTACTTTGAGGAATTCTTCCTAAATTGTAATCATAGCTTCTGAGGAGAAAAGCAAATATTTCCAGCAACTTGATCCTGAAAATTTTCAGAGGGACTTTTTCTCTAAAGGAAATAAAGTTTCTCTTGAATGTGGTGAAAGAAGTCAGTGGATGATTTCTGAATGTCTGGTAATTCTCCTCAAGGTTTAGCAATCACCTAAACCTGAGGGACTTTTATCTAATCTTAACCGTGCACCTGACTGCCAAGTAGAGCTAATCACTTAAGTTCCAGTGAATTAATGGGTTCATCTGTAAAACACGATTGTCATCAAAGGACTTCAGAAGGAAAGACTAATGGTAAAGTGACCCAAGGGACGGTAGATTTTAAAATTCAACAACGCTATCAAAACTCAAGGCAAAACCATTTTCCATACTGTCCCTCAATTTTAACTTTTGCTTTTATGAGGATTTAATTCAATGAAAATAAACTCATAAGAGCTCTGTTATGTTGTTTTGTATCTGCTGGATTGATGTCAAATGTAAATCCCCTTGCTTTCAAAAATTTAAAATGGAAAGCACTTGGAAAATTCAGGATATTTTCATTAGATGCCCAAGGACTCTGGATTTCAATGGACAAAACACACCCCCTGCAACTTTGTTAAGATTTTTAAATAGAAAACCAATTTATACATTATCACCTTCTTCCTCTTCTATTTCCCTTCATTTGTCTTTAATATTTTGAATTTGACTTTTATGTTTCTGCATCTTTGTGTTTTTTCACCCCTGAAGCAGCTGGAAGATTTTTTCAGACTCCAGGGTGGCATTTTCAGTGTCTAACGAGGTTCTCCCTTCGATGTGCAGCAAACAATCACTTTTAGGCTCCAGATAAAAAGTCAGAGTGCCCCAGAAGTGCCCTAAGCTCAGTGGGAGCTTGCTTGCCTGAGCTGGTTGTGTCTTTCTAGCTGCAATGCATATTTTGGGGGACAATGATAAATATTGGCTCAAAGGAGAGTGATGAAAAGTATTTCTCAGACACATAAGATCAGGGTCTATTGAAAATCTGCTGTTTTTTTCCAGGCACTGTGACATCTGTTCAGGGTCATTAAGCATCGCTGCACAAGGGGATAGAGGACATTAACTGAACTGGTGTTGGGTCCACAATGAATCAGAAAAACATCAAAACCAAGGCACACACTATTCAGGTAGTTCATAGGGTCCTTTTAATCACTCACTTGACTTTACACATTGATGTAATATGTAGGAGGTTGGTATAGAGTAGAGAGAAAAACTGTAATTCCACAATTTCAGGATTACTAATGAACCTAAAATGCTGTTTCGTGTGCAGTGTCTGAAAGAAATCATAGAGGACTTCAAGGAAATCAGGAATGCAAGAATTCACAGAAAATAAAGCTGAAAATTGTAACAGAATTGAATACCTCATTCCTCTACATTCTAGCAATTAATGATTGGTTTTTAAGGAAACCTATTTCTGCAAGAATGCCAGGTATTCTTTTATATAAATCTCACTCTTAAGAATTTCATACCAAGTTCTCACTCATTAGCTCATTTAATTCTCTTCATAACCCTATAATTAAAAAGTTATCACAATCTGCATTTTAGAGTTTAAAAAGTTGAGGTGAATAAATTACATAATTTGATAAGGCTGGTAATGAGGTCCCTAGAACTCCAGGCTCATTTGCGTGAACACTGCCCAAGGACATTCTCCTATCATTTGACAAAATAAAAATGTCTATTACATTTATATTTAAGTTTCATTCAGCCAAAAAAAAAAAAAAAAAAGCAGCTATGTATGCTCTCAGATGCCGAAAAAGCAGCCCAACAAAATTTAATTTTTTGACCAGTCATAAAACAATGGAGAGAACAATGCCTCCTTCTTCTCCAGAGATTTTAAGCATTTATGGTCTTAAGTCAAAATTGCATCCTGACCTAAGGACAGTAAATTTGCTTCTGTGCGATATTTCCCACATTATCCCACTACTTGATTCCTCTCTCTCTCCATCCCTCTTTCCCTCTCTTCCCTCCCTCCTTTCCTTCTTTTAATAAACCTGTATATATAACTAGTAATTATCAAGCACTTGCAAAACACTGGGCAGTTTCCTAGGCTCTTCCTTGCAAACATTTTAAAGTGCAATATGAGAAACAGGAAGCAATAAAATGAGTCAGCTAGTTTAGGAATCAGTTTAGTCACTGTTGCTCCCAGCTGCATGCCCAGAGTGGTGGGTTGGGCTGTCTTGAATTGCAGCCACACGCAACTCAGACCTGTAGGAGCAGAGCGGCCTGTCAGTTCACACTGTGGGCCCATTTATAGCTCTTATCTTTGTTAATACCACTGATTATAAATGTAATAGGTACTTAGCAATTCTCATGCCAAATCTGGACGGGACCTCAAGATACTTCTAGTCTCCCGGTTCTCCAATCTAACCATGTAGCAGTGGCACTGGTGGTTTTGATAAGGAACGGAGTCTTGCACTCCACCAAGGAAATCAATGTTTGCAGGAAGGCAGTTTTTTAAATTTTTAAATTTTTATTTAATCTGCATTTCTAGCAAACTCTCCCAGGGACTGTTGAGTAGCCTGTTTCAAATGATACTGGAAAACCTGAGACTACAATCTTGCTTTTGATTTTTATGATTACAAGATCTTGAATTGAGTTCAAACTATCAGGTTTTATGAGAAATGCATCTGCTTAGTCTTGGAAATACCACCAGAAGTTTAAAATGCCTTCATAGTCCACTTAATTGACAGAAGCAGACAGAGTAACCAAGTATGCCAGGGAAGAGACATCTGGGCCCCTCTGAGGCAACCTAAGAAATGAGTCTGTCAGAGGACAGTGATCACTGTAAGGAGGCTGGGGCTTCCCTGGTGGTTCAGTGGTTAAGAATCCACCTTGAAATGCACGGGACACCGGTTCAGTCCTGGGGCTGGGAAGATCCCACATGTGGCAGAGCAACTAAGCCCCTGTACCACAGCTTCTGACGTCCAAGTGCCTAGAGCCTGTGCTCTACAACAGGAGAACTCACCACAGTGAGAGGCCCCACGCACTGCAGCTAGGCAGTGGCTCACCTTCTTTGCAACTAGAGAAAACCTGTGCATAGCAACAAAACCCCAGCACAGCCATAAATAAATAAATAAACATAATTTTAAAAAGTAAGTAGGTTGACTGTATCCCCTGGTTTGTTTTGGCAAGCCCACTTCGCATGCCCCAGCGACACTGGTACACCCTGAAGCCAGCAGCTGGGACCGTGGTTTCCTGACTCCCCCACTTCCTGATGAGGCAGTGCTGATGGACCGACTGAATAGCGTTCTTTGGTTCTTCAAGTCACTCTTGAAGGTTCAACCTGGAGCTCTTACCAAGTCTTTCCAAAAAACGTATAAGCACTCATTTATCATGTTAAATTCCCTCTGGCTATAAATAGTGTGGTTTCTCTTGTCTGTTGAAGAACAGTAAGTGATAAAGACCTGAAGAATGAAAGACAGGTGACAAATCAGGAAAAGAGAATTCTCAGCGGAGAGAACAGCAAGTACAAAGGGTAGTGAGGGTGAAAAAGGGCTTGACAGGTTCAGCGAACAGAAAAGTGTTTGAGTCTGGAACAAACAGGTGGAAATGGGAAGGATGAGATACAGTAGGAGATAGATCAGATCTATGCCAGTGCTATCAAAGTTCAGATTTTTGTCCAAGTACATTGGAAAGCCAAATCAGAGCTTTAATTAGGCACAGCTGGTTTTAAGAACTTACACTGGATGCTGTACAGATGAAGCAAGCAGGAAGGCAAGTCATGGGGCTGTTTCAGTAGCAGTGGTGATGATAGTACTAGCAGCAGCAGTAGGGAGGGAAAGGTATAATTAAAGGTGAATCCTCAGTTTTTAGCTGAATCAAAAGATAGATGTGGTACAATTCACTGAAATGGGAACACTTGGGATAGAATGTGTGTTTGAGGCATCAAGAATTTAGAACAGCGTTCCATCTAGAGACTCTCATCTGAATCAGGTCATTTTTTTTTTTTTTTTTAAACTACAGGAGTCAGGAAAATACTCTGAGCACAGCACATCCAAGCACCAATATTTCTTTCTTTTCTTTTTTTTTTTTTTTTGGTATAGTAGAGTTTTATTCAAGTAAGAAAAGGCACAGAGAAAGCTTCTGACATAGACATCAGAAGGGGAATGGAGAGTGCCCCCCCCTACCCCGCCTCACTAGCGTTAGCAAGGGAGTTATATACTTTTTTTTTTTTACCTTTAAGAAGGAAAGGCCCTTCTTAAACTTTATTTTATTTTATTTTTTTTACTTTATTTTACTTTACAATACTCTATTGGCTTTGCCATACATCAACATGAATCCCTTATACTGGCTATTATCAAAGACCCATCTATTAACCTTACTACTATGGCCTCTATATTTTCCCTGAAATTCATGAACACTTCCTCAGACCCAGTAAGGTCTAGACCTCTCTTGCCTACTTACCCTCAACAAAAAACTAAATTGGGCATTGTAGTCATTCACAAGCCTTTTACTGTGTGTTTACTTCATACCTGAGACAGTAATCTCCCATCTTCTCAGACTGTTCTAATAACTGCCTAGACCAGCCAACTTGCTCTTTGTAAATACGTTCACAACATCCCTAGATATGATGTTCCTTACGATGCCAATCTCTTTGTTGGTATGTAAATTTGCCCATCCCCTATACACATTTGATCATCAACATCATTGTGGTGGTGGATGAAAATAGAAACTATATACACACACACATACATATTTATATATATATATATATTTCAACTTATAAATTTCAATATACATATATTTCAATATATAATATATATTGAAAGAGATTTATAAGGAACTGAATCGGTTTATGCAATTATGAGCCAACAATTATGGAGGTCAACAAGTCCCAAGTCAGCAAGTTGGAGACCCAGGACAGCCACTGGTTTAGTTCCAGTTCAAAGACTGTCAGGCTTAAGACACAGGAAGAGACAATATTTAAGCTCATGCATGAAGGCAAGTAGAAGCCAAAGTCCCACTTCACAGGCAGTCAGGCAGGAGAAATCTTTTCTTACTCATGGGAAGGTGAGGTCTTCAACTGATTAGATATGGCTCATCCATATTAGGAAAGGCAATCTGCTTTACTCAATCTATCAGTTTAAAAGTAAGTCTGAAAATACTCTGATAGAAACACCAAGAATAATGTTTGGTTAAATATCAGGCCTCCTCGTGTGACCCAGTAAACTTAACACATAAAACTGATCATCACAATAGATCAACATTCTCTCAGGATACAAAACCTTTTGTCTTTTTCAAACTCCGCACTAAAAAAAAAAACAGTGAACATGAATACTAACTGACAGAGAGGGTATAAACCACTCTGTCTGATTGTAAAATGTTATTAAGTGCATTTTCTTCACATCCTTATTTCCAAAGACTTGTTATTCACTACACTTCATCCATACCCAATATCTGCCATATTAACTGCAAAAGTAGATAAATCACTCATTAAGACCTTAGTCCTTGTTATCTCATGACCAACTTGCAGTTCTATCACCAGCAGTCTTTCTTCGTAACACTCCATTTCTATGCAATTACTCTATAAATCTTCCCAAAACATTACTACCATTACATTACAGACAAGAACTGCCAATGGCTCACCAGAGCAGTAAAGGCGGATTAACTTTCAATTGTCACTCCTATTGGTAGGCTATGGTGATTATTGTGTATTAGACACTAAAAATAAATAAATAAATAAAAGTTAAAATCCTTATGTTCACTTTTAGAATTTCGAAGAGGAGTCAGAATTATAAGCAAAATGGAAACAAGATGAGTATTTTAATGGCACGTGGGCTTTGCATTAGACCCCAACTGTGACTACCATCAGCTGTGTATATATCAAGAGAAGTGGAGTTCCAGTAAATATAACATCTTAGTGGTCTTTCTTTCCTTCATCAACCATTTATTTAGAATCTTCTGTGCTCTAGGCTGGGGCATCCCTGATAGTTTGGCTGGTAAAGAATCTACCTGCAATGTGGGAAACCTGGGTTTGATCCCTGGGTTGGAAAGATTCCCTGGAAGAGGGCATGGCAACCCACTCCAGTATTCTTGCCTGGAGAATCTCCATGGACAGAGGAGCCTNTATATGCCATCAGGGAATTGCTATTAATAAATAGCATGAACATATAATTTAATTATAATTTGCATTAATCTGTTAAAGAAATGGAAAGTATGTATCAAATTTACGAAGACTTTTACATTCTAAGGAGATTGGCCCTAATGCTAATTTACTAACTTCATAATGGATAATGCACTAATTTAAAACTTGGTCTGCTTTTTTTCCCTCTCTAGAGCTTATTTATAGCATTAGTCATTTCAGAATTTTTTAGACTGTAGATTAATGAGTTCAGTATGAGAGTTTTGACTGTATAAGATACACTCAATTATTTTTTAATGGGGAATTCTTAGTAGGTCTTCCATATATAAAAATACAAGAACAAAGAAGCAGACAATCACAGTGATGTGGGAACCACAGATGTGAAGGGCTTTCTGCCTCCCTCCTGACTCAGCTTCTTCAGAGAACACAGAATGACTCCATAGAGTCATCTGACTCTGATCAATAAGGGCAGATCAATAGCGCAGATCAGTCCTCCATTGGCCAGTACTAAGAAGCCAATAGGGCTTCCCTGGTGGCTCAGAGGTTAAAGCATTTGCCTCCAATGCGGGAGACCTGGGTTTGATTCCTGGGTCGGGAAGATCCCCTAGAGAAGGAGATGGTAACCCGCTCCAGTATTCTTGCCTGGAGAATCCCATGGACGGAGAAGCCTGATAGGCTACAGTCCACGGGGTGGCAAAGAGTTGGACAAGACTGAGTGACTTCACTCACTCACTCACTCAAGAAGCCAATAATATAGGTGTTAGGACATATGAGTTTCAATAAGTGTTCATGTTACACATAAAGTGATCAGTGACTTTGGAGCCACAGAATGGGGACCCATAAATAGTGCCAAGTTGCATTACTGAGTGTAGAAAACCTCCAACCCAGGACACTATGAGCAGTGAAACACACACCCACAGCCCCATGCATTATGTCTGTNTGCAAAGAACTGACTCATTTGAAAAGACCCTGATGCTGGGAAAGATTAAAAGTGGGAGGAGAAGGGAATGATAGAGGATGAGATGGTTGGATGGCATCACAGACACAATGGACATGAGTTTGAGTAAACTCCGGGAGTTGGTGATGGATAGGGAGGCCTGGTGTGCTGTGGTTCATGGGGTCACAAAGAGTCAGACGTGACTGAGTGACTGAACTGAACTGATTGTATATTTGACAGTTGCAAAGAGAGTAGATCTTAAAAGTTCTCATCACAAGAAAAAACTGTGTGATAATGGATGTTAACTAGACTTATGGTGGTGATCACTGTGTAATATATACACTTATCAAATCATTGAAGTTATATGTCTATTATATCCCAATAAGACTGGAGGTAGGGAACCATTATATTTCAGTTGTGAAACAACAATGGCAAAGGTAATTAAAGAGAAATTGGAGGTCCCAAGCCCAACAGCCCCCACTGTGGTCCTGATGTGAAAGGATGCTGAGGACTCAGGCCTAGTTCTGCTGTCTCTTAGGAGAAAATCAGGAGATGACTTAGGGCTCTCACTGTGCAGATGACATTAAAATCTATATATCTATTCTTGTTATCTCTCCCAAACTCAGTTCACATATGCTCCCAGACATTTCTCCTTATTTCTCTTTACACACTTCTAAGAGCAGCATATTAACCTCCTATATATTTCCACAGCTATGCAATAAAAAAAAGGAATAAAGTCACCTCACTTGCAGATGGCACATGGATGTGGTTAGGCAAAGAATGCTTGGTGTAAATAGTATTAAAATAAAGGAATAAACAAAACAAACAAAAACAGGGNTTCCACAGCTATGCAATAAAAAAAAGGAATAAAGTCACCTCACTTGCAGATGGCACATGGATGTGGTTAGGCAAAGAATGCTTGGTGTAAATAGTATTAAAATAAAGGAATAAACAAAACAAACAAAAACAGGGGGCTTCCTAGGTGGCACTAGTGGTAAAGAACCCGCTTGCCAATACAGGAGACATAAGGGACTTGGGTTCAGCCCCTGGGTTGGGAAGATCCCCTGGAGGAGGGTATGGCACCCCACTCCAGTATTCTTCCCTGGGGAATCCCATGGACACAAGAGCCTGGTGGACTACAGTCCATGGGGTTGCAGAGTCGGACACGACTGATGTAACTTAGCACAAATAAAAAATGGTTTTTCCAGTAGTTATGTATGGATGTGAGAGTTGAAACATAGAAAGATGAGCACCAAAGAATTGATGCTTTTGAACTGTAGTATTGAAGAAGACTCTTAGGAGTCCCTTGGACTGCAAGGAGATCAAACCAGTCTGTTCTAAAGGAAATCAACTCTGAATATTCATTAGAAGGACTGATACTGAAGCTGAAGCTCCAATATTTGGGCCAGTTGATGTGAGGAGCCTATTCACTAGAAAAGACCCTGATGCTGGGAAGGACTGAGGGCAAGAGGAGAAGAGGGTGAGAGAGGATGAGATGGTTGGATGGCATCACTCAATCAATGGACATGAGTTTGAGCAAGCTCCAGGAGATAGTAAAGGACAGGGAAGCCTGGCGTGATGCAGTCCATGGGGTCACAAAGACTTAAGGACTGGACATGACTTAGGGACTGAACAACAACAAAAAGTAAACAACAAAAAAGAATCTGATATGAAACATTAAAAGACAGGAAATATCATTCTCAGGCCCGTGGCTAAGATGGAAGAAACCAATCATCTCAGCACAAAAAAGGTTTGACATAAGTCTGATTCCCAGTTCCAATGCCAGCCCCAAACAAAGGGCAAATTCCACAAACCTTCTGTACCTGATTTTCTGGGAGAGAGGTTAGAGGGGTGAGGTCACATTTACACCACTGCACATGAGATGGGCTAAAAATACAAGAGGATAAGAGATAGAAAAAGGCCACACTTGAATGCCTGGGAATTTTTTCNGAGAGAGAAAGAAATCGAAACGTTCATTTCAGGACTATAATTTTTACTAGTTTCCATAGTTCTCAATGATGCCACCAAAGTGAAGAGATTCCTGGAATGGCAAACAGAAAATTGAATGGGCTCAAACCAAGTAATCTGAAGTGCTATTCACTCAAAGTTCCACTTTTGGGGAAGAAAAACTATGCTAAGAAATGAATTGAAAGGAATGACACTTAAATAGAACACCTAAGCAATATTTTCAGCTCAAATTCAGCAAAATGCAGCCAGAGTCAGAGAAATTTTTGTTTGCAGAGATAGAAAATCATAAACCAAAGAGATTAAAGCCTGTAGAGGAGAATCTAAAAGTTGGAAGTTTTTAACTTTTCTGTGTATCTAAGTGAGTGTATCCTCTAATTGAGAGCTATCCCACCATTAAACAATGATATTTCTTTTCACTTTCATAAATTATATGGGTAATTATTTCCAAAAATACATCAGAAATGAGCAAAATGAAATAATGCCCTCATGCAGGCACCTGCCTTTATCTCTGGCTGCTTAGAGATTCATCAAACTATCTTTACTTTTTTATTTAAGAGTTCAGGGCCCTCATTCCTGTGTTTGGAACATTCAGAAACAGTTAAACAAAATAGGTTCTTTCTGGTGATACAGTGCAGGAGAGGTGAGAGATGTGGGTTCAGTCCCTGGTTGGGAAGATCCCCTGGAGAAAGACATGGCAATCCACTCCACTATTCTTACCTGGAGAATACCATGGACAGAGGAGTCTGGTGAGCTGTAGTCCACAGGGTCACAAAGGGTCAGACATGACTGAAGTGACTTAACACACAGTGATCCAGTAGTAGCCGCAAAGTGGAGTCCAGAAAGTAAAAATTGAAGTCCATACAATTAACAGAATGACATGATTAGGCAACAGTGGACACTAAAATGCTTTTGTGGGGAAAGCTAATTAATATTGATTGACAGCTTTTCTTCGAAGAAGCAGAAGCATAAGGAGAGAAAGGGAGACTTCCCAACTCCAGAAAAGAGATGATGTTCTTCAGGTTTCACCAAGAAATACAATTTCAACTTGTGTTTTTAAAAATTCCAAGGCAATGCCTGTATGGCAAATCTATAGAGACAGAAACTCAGGCACAGAACTACACTTCCAGCCATATCAAAGACTCTAATGTGCACAGGTAACATGGAACTGAAAAGCAGTCTAATTTCAAAGAACCCAGTGAGACTAGACCATGGAAATGTCAGAGATAAGCAGTATGGACACATGGGTGCTCAATCGTGGCCCACTCTTTGTGACTCCATAGACTGCAGCTCACCAGGTTCCTCTGTCCATGAATTTTCCAAGCAAGAATATTGGAGTGGGTTGCCATTTCCTCCTCTAGGGGATCTTCCTGACCCAGGGATCATACCTGCATAGTGTTCGTCTCCTGCATTGGCAAGCAATAATTTACCACCGCACCAGCTGGAAAACCCCATGGATTCAACATGTATATATTATTATATATGCAACATTGTTTTAAAATAAAGTTATGTGTGGCATTAGACTTTAACTGAAAGTATAAAGTAAATATACTGATGATTAGATAGCTAAATAAATGGGGGAGAAAAGACAATTCATTCTAACAGAATTACAAATAATACATAAAGATACTCCTTTGTCTAGGAAGTAGTTTAACTCTCCCTGCACTAGGGGTGAGCTGGACTTAGCGACTTGCTTCTAAAAACTAGGTAAAAGAAAGAGAAGATAAAACTAGCTAGAGTAGAGAAACCTAGCTAACAGTACCTTAACCAGGTGATGAAGGCTAACATCACCATTATCTCATGTGGATACCAATTCCTCTGATATGATGTGATAAGAAGAGATTCTCACCTCACAGTCTAATCATTGGTCAAATCAATCAGATAACCCCAGACTGGGGGACACTTCTAAGGGACCCGTATGCAGTACTCTTCAAAACTAGGGACCCCTATGTAGTACTCCTCAAAATTAGCAAGGTCATGAAAAACAAGGAAAGACTGAGAAGCTGTCACAGAACAATAGATACGCAGAATACGTGACAACTACAATGTGATCACATAAGTAGGATCCTGCACCAGAAAGAGAACATCAATGGAAAGACTAAGGAAATCCAAATAAATCCTGAAATCTACATTAATGTGCCAAAACCAGATTTTTAGTTTTGAAAAATGTACCACACTAATGTAACAATGCCAAAAATTGAATGAAGGCTATCAAGAAAATCTCTTTGCAAGATTTACTTAAATAAAAAATTACTCAAAGATAAAAAGGTTGTTTAGAAAAATCAAGTTATGGCCAAGATCCAAAGGACAAACAAATACAAAAATATGATTGCTGCCTTGAAATTGGACTCACTGATGTTAGTGGGTATGGTGAAATTCTCGAACATCTGAAAGCATGTAGTAATACTAGATTATCCAAGGCAAGACGGCTGTGGTTACCATGACGGGCAGTCAATTATGGTAACTGTGTACTAAAGAAGGAAAGGACTGCCCTGGCGGTCCAGTGGTTAAGAATTCACCTTGCAATGCAGGGACATGGGTTCAATCCCTGGTCAGGAACTAAGCTCTTACATGCCAAGGAGCAACTAAATCCATGCAAGTCTGTGCACCACAACAAAAGATCTCTCATAACGCAATGAAGACCTCACTTTTTGCAACTAAGATCAAATGCAGCTAAATAAAAAAATCTTAAAACACATATAAAAAGGGAACTAGATACTTTTTGATATACAGCTATCTATTGAGAAAATGCTTTTTTCTATACCCACCAATGGAAAGGATCAAAATCAGTTTGTTTTTTCAATCAAAGACAATAGTAAAAATTAACTTTTTGTTTCATGAAGTTTTATTAACTTTCAAGTTTTCTATCATATAAGTCTATAGGGACCTTCATTGACTGGATGTTCTTTCTAACATCAGGTTATAATATTATATTGATGATATAATGCTAACTGTATGCAGCAAATGCAAATGTCAAGTAATTTATATGCTAGTGTTCCCATCGTAGACAGTCTGAGATTAAACACTCTGAAGACTCAAGGGCCTGACATATTGACATATCTACAATATATTTATAGACCTACTTGACTGCAGAATGCCAGAATAACCCTAACGAAGAAAGAGAAAATCGTTAAAGCATGCCTCCCACTACTACGAAAGAGGCAAAGCACTGATGGGCTTGAATGAGTTTCTGAAGTAAGAACACTGCATATGAGAGTGATTTTTTGGCTCATTTATAGGTTTCCCCCAGGTTTCCCAGGGGGTGCAGTGGTAAAGGATCTGCCTGCCAATGCAGGAGACATAAGAGATGCAGGTTCAGTCCCTGGGTGGGAAAGATTCCCTGGAGAAGGAAATGGCTCCCCACTTCAGTGGTCTTGCCTGGCAATTCCAAGGACAGAGGAGCCTGGTGGGCTACGGTCCATGGGGCCACAAAGTGTCAGACACCACAGAGCAACTGAGTACCCACATAGGATGACCCACAAAAATGTCCATTTTAAATGGAACAGAGAGTAATAATAAGTTTTACAATAAGTCTAGGCTGTGGTGCAAGCTACCCTATGAAAGCAAAAGTCCCTCAATTGTGTGAGACTCTTTGCAACCCCATGGACTTCTCCAGACCAAAATACTGGGATCTTTCAAACCCAGGTCGCCCACATTGCAGGCAGATTCTTAATCAGCTGAGCCACAAGGGAAGCCCAAGAATATTGGAGTGGGTAGCCTATCCCTTCTCCAGCTGATCTTAACCAATCCAGGAATCGAATTGGGGTCTCCTGCATTCCAGGCAGATTTTTCACCAACCAAGCTATCAGGCGAGCCCCAGGCTCCCCTGTATCTTGGGCCAAATGATCTTGAAGATCCAATGGTGCTGGAAATACCTGTAATGGATTAGGATTCTTGTTGGTTTTCCATCAAGACCCAATCATAAAATCCAAGTATAAACATGAAGACTTCTACTCCATATGAGGAGTAATGAGGGCCAAAGCTAGAATAATTGAAACAATGGCTTTCAAATTCAGGGAGCAAGCACATCTGTCAGTGATCCCAGGAGACATGAAACAAATCATGAAACACCATAGTTGCCCATTTACCTATAGATTATTTATAGACCACAATACAGAGACAGTGAACCTAGGCCAAGGTCCACAGAGACTGCTAGATCTCCCTGTGAAGTAGGGATAAATATGGAAGCCTGGAGAGGCAAAACCAACCAAAAATCACATTACATGGGAGGAGAGGACTTCAAAGAGAGCATTGGAGAGCTTCAGAGGGTTAACCTAAGTCTTCAGCTAAGTACTGATCAACACATTTATGTGATAGATCTATTTGAGGAAAGAACCAACAGAATAGGATTCGAGAGAGAAATTTATGAAATTCACATAGAATTTTCTAAGTTTCCATTCAGTAAAAAATTAATCACAGCAAACATCTTAAAGGGCTTTGAGAGAAAAAAAAAAACTAGCTTGCCATATACCTGGATCCCATTAGCAGTCTTGATGTCAATGTCATTTAATACATATAAACTGTGAATAGAAAAAGAAAAATCTGTTAAAGGGAATTCTCCCAGGGAATTAAAATTTTGCTGTTTTATCTTATAGGTTTCAGGAATTTGACTTTTTGCTATTTCCTTGCTAATTAGGGAAAGGAATCATTATAGATTGAATATAATGGGAAAAAAAATGGAAAACAGAAAAACTTGGGAACCCAGAGAGATTCAAGAGCTAAATAGCAGCCTTTGAAAAACCACTTTCTTTCTTCAAGCATCATAATCTCATATTAAAGGGCCCTTAACTTAAAGCCAGCTACACACTTGTTGAGCCATATTCAAGAAGGTAAATGATATTCAGCACATCTATCAGTTAGATACCAAAAGGATAGAAAAATCAGCTTTTCCATGATAGAAATTCTGGGCAAAAAGCAACCGAGGGTCAAAACTCTATTACTAGTTGGAAGTTCCAATATTGTGGCCACCTGATGCAAAGAATTGACTCATTGGAAAAGACCCTGATGCTGGGAAAGATTGAGAGCAGGAGAAGAGGGGACAACAGAGGATTAGATGGTTGGATAGCACAATCAACTCAATGCACATGAGTCTGAGCAGATTCCAGGAGATAGTGAAGGTCAGGGAAGCCTGGCGTGCTACAGTTAATGGGGTGGCAGAGTCAGACACAACTTAGTGACTGAAAAACGACAAATTAGTTGGAAAGCAGGGATGTAAAACACAGAGAACCTAGAATCACAGCATAAAAAATAGAGAAGGTGAAACAAATTCTTGAAACATTTTTCTGCATTAGTCAGAAGCAACGTTTCTTAGAAAAAGCAGATGTCCTCAAGATGAATGTCTATGCGGACCCATTTATCCAGTGAGCTACTTTAAATATTACACTAATTGGCAATACTATATACTATTATCAAATGTGATATTCTGAATTAAGCTGAAAATTAATGCAGTACCACATACTTTTCATGCCCAGATTCACTCAGAGTCATTATATTTAAAATACCAATAAAAATTACTAAGAACCAGCTTCAGAAGTGGAGAAGGCAGTGGCAACCCACTCCAGTGTTCTTGCCTGGAGAATCCCAGGGACGGCAGAGGCTGGTGGGCTGCCATGTATTGGGGTTACACAGAGTCGGACACGACTGAAGTGACTCAGCAGCAGCAGCAGCAGCAGCTTCAGAAGGATGCAACAAGACACTGATTTTCTCCATTTTGAAAGACACTGATAAGGAATTACCTTGTCTAGTTGTACTAAATGTCATTACCTCTTAGATAATTTGTATACAATAAATTGATAAGGAAAATATTTTCCTTTTTAATAAGGCATATCTATTGAAAGTCTGAGTTGAATATTAGTGTTTCACATATGCTAGAAATTCTGAAATCATATTAAATCACAGCTAACTGTGCTTACAGCATCTCATCCAAGGGTTTTAACTGATTAAAATCTGATTTTTTAATCAGAGAGCGAAAAGATAAATAAGATAAACAAAGGGAGTTTGAGCTTTAGGGGATTTGAAAATTAAGTCAATAATTTGGGTATTTAAGCATAGAAAATAATCATCAATTACCTGAAAATTTCAATCACATGTATGAAGAAAATAAAAATATTCCCTTGACTTTTTATCAAATATTAGAAAAATAAGTACATTTGTGAGACTGATAAGTGCATGAGTCACTTGTTTGGAAAAGCTGACAATAAATTCCTGAAAATAGAAATCCCCACTAATCACTTGGAAGTGATTCTGTGTCTTGTCACGAGAAGACTGGAGGCCAGACTCTCAGAGAGCAGTTTGGTTCCTGGACCTAGAGATGGAAACACTTTCTGGATGCAACAAATCTAATGTGTCAACATTGAAAAAAGGTGCTGATCCAAAACCAGTCAAGAGAGACATGATCCAAAAAGGCACGGGAACACAGAAAGCCCTCTAAATCAGAGGAAACCAAAGGCAGTTATGAAAGCTCATGCACAGTAATAAGCCTCTGAGTCCAAGTTGCTGAGAGGACGCGCAAAGCACTGAGGCACAAATGATGTGGGGGGTTGGGGGGGGCGGTGCTGAGCAGTCAGTAGAATGGCAAGGCAGGGTTTTCTCTGGATGTCTGCTAGTGTGTGATGAAGTGGGGTGCTCTTTTGAAGGCAGGTATGGGTGTGGATAGGGGCTTCAAGAGAACTGACACACATTTACCAAATGCATCAAGAGAATTCACGAGCTGTTTTTCTCAGGGGAGAGAAGCGGCTCTCCAGTAGTTTTCACAACCTGGCACAGGCTAGATTTGAAATAGCACATCACGTACACAATCACAGAGGTCTGTGTTCTCTGCTGAGCGCAGAACTAACATTTCATATAAGAGGTACAGTTTGATAAGGTCTTTTAATTACTAGAGCTATTTATACCAAATTTCCTTTCTTTTGATTCTAAGTGGACATTCTAACATGCACTGGTTATATGCAAATACAAGTGAGTCATGGCCCATTGCTAAAAAGCACAATTTCTGTGAGTAAAGCATGCTAATTACAGTACTTATTGAAAATCACCATTCTGACAACTGTAATTTTGTCACCACCTTTCCAAATCCTAAACTGAAAAGTAGCCTGGAGCAAATATATTTTAACTAAAATATACTTTTTGCAGCTGGCGAAAGTATCTGAGGTTGAGTCCTCTTTTATGAACAATGCTGATTGCTCAGGCAAACAAAACCAATCATAGTACCACATTACACTTTTAAAGTATTATGTTGAATAGCATAATTGCCCAGTAACTGTTTTACTTTTTAAGATTAATACTTCCGCATAGTGCATACAATAATTATTAATAACAAACTTCTATAAAACAATATCCAATTAACATTTATTGAGGGCAAACTACATATCAAACATTTTGCTAAGCAGTGTACATGTAACTATCTATTTTCTCTCTTTTCTGTCTTTCTGTTTCTCGAATCTTCCTGTCTATTAATAGCTACTGGAACAACTACACAATTGTGTTCTAAATTCTACTCCTTTCAACTAACATTATGGTCTGAGCAATTTAAAAAGAATCAAAAGCATAATTAGAGAAAATAATCTAGTTTATATAAGTTAACAAACATATATTAACTAATAAAGACAAAGACTCAACCAACTTAAAATGTTCAAATATGACAAGCTTACTTGATGATGTTTGATACTTACTATGTGATAAACTGAACCTCGTAATCAATTTCAAAGTGAAAGGTTTGTGAAAAGATTTGCAATAGTCATAAAATTCTACAAAATACTAGTAAACATATCCACTGTTTAACTTCAAACAGAATACTATAAAATAATCCTGAGGAAATGTAGGTACTTTGCATTGTTATAATTAAGGAGTCATTCTAGCACCAAATGGAAAAATCATTATTGCTAGACTTCAGGAACTAAATGTATAAAAATTGGGGGGAAATATTTGTTGAATAGGTTATGCCCTTTAGCTATTGTCTCAAAAGACACTCCCTAAAACTCAGTGATTTAAAACAAGGAGCATTAATTATTGCTTGTAAATCTATGGGCCAGTGTGAGGGTTCGGCTGACCTTGTTTTGTATCTGGAGACAGCTAATATGTTGGCTGGGAACTGGTGCTCTAGGAAAGCCTCAATCTCACTACAATTATTGGCTATAGGCGGAACAACAGGGTTGTCAGGATAATGTGTCTTTAGCATGCAGCAGGATAGCTTGGGCTTTTTCACATGCCATGGACAGAGAGTTCAGAAAAAGAACAGAAGTGCCAACCTTCCTGATGCCTCAGAACTGACACAGTATCACTTCCAATGTCTTTGGCCAAAACAAGTCACAAGGCCAGCAGAGATTCAACAACGCTCCATCTCTCAATAAGAGGAGTTTCAATGGAGTGGGTAAAGTATTTTGCTTTGTTTGTAACCTGTTTTTATCACATGGGAGTGAAAAGGAAAAGAATGTTGATGGTTCCCCATGTGTAATGCTAACATAGATTATACAGGGGTGTATAATGCAGCAGTTTTCTCTGAAAACTGTTCACTACAACTATGGAGGTATCCTGTAAATAGCAGGTCTTTTCTTCTTTTATAAAGGGAACATGGCCTTCTAGTCAGAAATAACAGAATATAGTTCAGTTCAGATCAGTCGCTCAGTTGTGTCCAACTCTTTGCGACCCCATGAATCACAGCACGTCAGGCCTCCTGTCCATCACCATCTCCCGGAGTTCACTCAGATTCATGTCCATCAAGTCCGTGATGCCATCCAGCCATCTCATTCTTGGTCGTCCCCTTCTCGTCCTGCCCCTAGTCCCTCCCAGCATCAGAGTCTTTTCGAATGAGTCAGCTCTTCTAATGAGGTGGCCAAAGTACTGGAGTTTCAGCTTTAGCATCATTCCTTCCAAANTTGGAGTTTCAGTTTCAGCCTCAGTCCTTCCAATGAGTATTCAGAACTGATTTTCTTTAGGATGGACTGGTTGGAGCTCCTTGCAGTCCAAGGGACTCTCAAGAGTCTTCTCCAACACCATAGTTCAAAAGCATCAATTCTTTGGTGCTCATCTTTCTTTAAAGACCAACTCACTTCATGGTCTGGTCCCATCACTTCATGGCAAATAGGTGAGGAAACAGTGGAAACAGTGACAGACTTTATTTTTTGGGGCTCCAAAATCACTGTTGATGGTGACTACAGCCATGAAATTTAAAAAGACACTTACTCCTTGGAAGAAAGGTTATGACCAACCTAGACAGCATATTAAAAAGCAGAGCATCACTTTGCCAACAAAGGTCCATCTAGTCAAAGCTATGGTTTTTCCAGTAGTCATGTATGGATGTGAGAGTTGGACTATAAAGAAAGCTGAGCACTGAAGAATTGATGCTTTTGAACTGTGGTGTTGGAGAAGACTCTTGAGAGTCCTTTGGACTGCAAGGAGATCCAANGGTCCATCTAGTCAAAGCTATGGTTTTTCCAGTAGTCATGTATGGATGTGGGAGTTGGACTATAAAGAAAGCTGAGCACTGAAGAATTGATGCTTTTGAACTGTGGTGTTGGAGAAGACTCTTGAGAGTCCTTTGGACTGCAAGGAGATCCAACTGGTCAATCCTAAAGGAAATCAGTCCTGAATATCCATTCGAAGGACTGTTGCTAAAGCTGAAACTCCAATACTTGGCCACCTGATGCAAAGAACTGACACCTTGGAAAAGGCTCTGATGCTGGGAAAGATTGAAGGCAGTAGGAGAAAGGGACGACAGAGGATGAGATGGCTGAATGGCACCACTGACTCGATGCACATGAATTTGAGTAAACTCCGGGAGTTGATGATGGACAGGGTGGCCTGACTGGAGTTGCAAAGTCATGGGGTTGCAAAGAGTCAGACATGACTGAGTGACTGAAATGACTGACTAATGATAGCTGCATCCTATAAATTTTTATGTAGTAGTTTTATTATAACTCATTGTAAAATATCTTCAATTTTAAATTATAAATTTTCTATGATTCTTAACTTTTTAGAAAAGTATTATCTTTGAATTATATGATTTTAAAATTATCATTTTTCTTCTTGTTCAGTTGCTCAGTTCATCTGACTCTTTGTAACCCCATGGACTGCAGCATGCCAGGCTTCCCTGTCCTTTACCAAATCCCTGAGTTTGCTCAAACTCATATCCTTTGAGTTGGTGATACCATCCAACCATCTCATAATCTGTTGAATCATCACCTCCTACCTCCAATCTTTCTCAGCATCAGGGTCTTTTCTAAGGAGTTGGCTCTTCACGTGTGGTGGTGAAAGTACTGGAGCTTCAGCTTCAGAATCAGTCCTTCTAATGAATATTCAGGATTGAGTTACTTTAGGATTGACTGGTTGGATCTCCTTGCTGTCCAAGGGACTCTCAAGAGTCTTCTCCACCCCACGGTTCAAAAGCATCAGTTCTTCAGTGCACAGCCTTCTATATGGTCAAACCCTCACATCCATACATGACTACTGGAAAAATCATAGCTTTGACTATGCAAACTTCTGTTGGCAAAGTAATGTCTCTGCTTTTTAATACTCTGTCTAGGTTTGTTGTAGCTTTTATTCCAAGGAGCAAGTGTGTTTTGATTTAAAGGTTGCAGTCACCATCTGCAGTGATTTTGGAGCCCAGAAAAATAAAGTCTGCCACTCTTTCCATTGGTTCCGCATCTGTTTAACATGAAGTGATGGGACTGAATGTGATGATCTTAGTTTTTTGAATGTTGACTTTTAAGCCAACTTTTTCACTCTCTTCTTTCACCTTCAATAAGAGGTTCTTTAGTTCCTCTTCACTTTCTGCCATAAGGGTGTTGTCATCTGCATATCTGAGTTTATTGATATTTCTCNATGTGATGATCTTAGTTTTTTGAATGTTGACTTTTAAGCCAACTTTTTCACTCTCTTCTTTCACCTTCAATAAGAGGTTCTTTAGTTCCTCTTCACTTTCTGCCATAAGGGTGTTGTCATCTGCATATCTGAGTTTATTGATATTTCTCCCAGAAATCTTGATTCCAGGTTGTGCTTCATCCAGCCTGGCATTTTGCATGAGGTGCTCTGCATACAAGTTAAATAAGCAGTGTGAAAATATACAGCCTTGATGTACTCATTTCCCAATTGGGAACCAGTCCATTGTTTTCATTTCATGTTCTGACTGTTTCTTCTTGTCCTACATAAAGGTGTCTCAGGAGGCAGGTCAGGTGGTCTGGTATTCCCATCCCTTTAATAATTTTCCACAATTTGTTGTGATCCACCCAGTCAATGGCTTTAGCGTGGTCAATGAAGAAAAGTAGATAATTTTCTGGTATTCTCCTGTTTTTTCGATGATCCAGCGGATGTCAGCAATTTGATCTCTGGTTCCTCTGCCTTTTCTAAATCCAGCTTGTACATCTTGAAGTTCAAGGTTCACATACTGGTGAAGCCTACTTTGGAGGATTTTGAGCATTACCTTGCTAGCATGTGAAATGAGTACAGTTGTGTGCTAGTTTGAACATTCTTTGGCATTGCCCTTTTTTGGGATTAGAATGAAAACTGGCCTTTTCCAGTCCTGTGGCCACTGATGAGTTTTCCAAATTTGCTGGAATATTGAGTGCAGCACTTTCACAGCATGGTCTTTTAAGACCTAGTTCAGCTGGAATTCCATCTTTGGAATAGCTTTCTTTGTAGTAATGCTTCCTAAGACCCACTTGACTTCACACATCAGGATGTCTGGCTTTAGGTGACTGATCACACCATTGTGGTTATCCAGATCATTAAGATCTTTTTGTGTAGTTCTTCTGTGTATTCCTGCCACCTCTTCTTTGTATCTTTTGTTTCTATTAGGTCAATACCATTTCTGTCATTTATTGTGCCCATCTTTGCCTGAAAAGATCCCTTCATAACTCTAATTTTCTTGAAGTGATCCCCTAGACTTTCTAATTCTATTGTTTT
>SJYV01039104.1:1319242-1365574 GCA_006410875.1 Neotragus pygmaeus | reverse complement strand
CCCCCCCCGTCCGAAATCTTAGAAACATTAAGGAATATAAAACAGTCCACTGTTTTCATTTCATGTTCTGTTTCTTCTTGTCCTACATAAAGGTGTCTCAGGAGGCAGGTCAGGTGGTCTGGTATTCCCATCCCTTTAATAATTTTCCACAATTTGTTGTGATCCACCCAGTCAATGGCTTTAGCGTGGTCAATGAAGAAAAGTAGATAATTTTCTGGTATTCTCCTGTTTTTTCGATGATCCAGCGGATGTCAGCAATTTGATCTCTGGTTCCTCTGCCTTTTCTACATCCAGCTTGTACATCTTGAAGTTCAAGGTTCACATACTGGTGAAGCCTACTTTGGAGGATTTTGAGCATTACCTTGCTAGCATGTGAAATGAGTACAGTTGTGTGCTAGTTTGAACATTCTTTGGCATTGCCCTTTTTTGGGATTAGAATGAAAACTGGCCTTTTCCAGTCCTGTGGCCACTGATGAGTTTTCCAAATTTGCTGGAATATTGAGTGCAGCACTTTCACAGCATGGTCTTTTAAGACCTAGTTCAGCTGGAATTCCATCTTTGGAATAGCTTTCTTTGTAGTAATGCTTCCTAAGACCCACTTGACTTCACACATCAGGATGTCTGGCTTTAGGTGACTGATCACACCATTGTGGTTATCCAGATCATTAAGATCTTTTTGTGTAGTTCTTCTGTGTATTCCTGCCACCTCTTCTTTGTATCTTTTGTTTCTATTAGGTCAATACCATTTCTGTCATTTATTGTGCCCATCTTTGCCTGAAAAGATCCCTTCATAACTCTAATTTTCTTGAAGTGATCCCCTAGACTTTCTAATTCCATTGTTTTCCTCTATTTCTTTGCATTGTTCACTTAGGAAGGCCCAGTGTTGGCTTGGCATTTGAAGACTGGCTTACTTGATATACTATATTTCTGGTCAAGTGGGGCATTGATAGGAACATGAAAGCTGTCTAATGATCAGTCCTGGTTTTGCAGTTCTCTGAAAGGAGTCATTCTGCTTTGTGATGTGGTAAATGTTTGTATCCCCTAATTTGGGGACACAAATGATGACAGACTTCTCATCAAAAAATAATGAAGGTCCAAAGAGAATGGAGTAGTATCCCTCTAGTACTGAAAGAAATAAAAACTGTCAAGCCAGAAATTTATTCTTTAAGGAGGGTAACATGAAACATTTAAGACAATTTATCACCAGAGACCTGTACTACAAGAAATGATAAAGGAATTCATCAAAAAATAAAGTAAACTTCAAGAAGAGAAACATTACTAATGATTAAGAAGTTAATTTCTCAGTAAGTAACATTAGCTCTTGATATCCTAAATATATATAACTGAGCTTCAGAATAACCAAAGCACTACCTACCAAAACTGAAGGAAGAAGCAAACAAATCCATAACCATAGTTATATCTTTTAACACCTACCTCTTAACAATAGATAGAAGAATTAAACCAAATAATCAATAAGAATATAGAAGATATGAACACTGGCAACCAACTGCAACATGTTTTCAAGAAACAGAACAGGTAATGAGAAGGATATTATATGATACGCATTTTAAAGAACAAAAACACGAGTTTCCAAATTGATAAGTTCTATCATTTGCCCAACTCAATGGGTGCAAAAACACCCTCACAATTCACGTCATCATGAAACTTCAAAACCCTGCAAAGACGTGTGTCCAAAAATAATCAAAGACAAAGCAAAGAGCAAATAAAAACAAAATAAACATCATACCATAAATCAGAATCTATTTAAATACACAGTTTCAGACATGACACAGTAACTAGTATGGGACTTACCATCCCACTATAAGCAGTATAAAATTAAACAAAATATATGAAATCACTCTTTTCAGGGTTTGAGCAATAACTATATAAAACAATAATCCTTGAGAGAAGGGAAAAACCTGAGGTGAATCACATTCCCTCTGGGGGCCCTTTTAAACCTACTATAGAGAAGTGGAGCCTCAATAGACCAGAGATCTTATTAGGAAACAGATTGGAGTTCATTGCTGCTGCAACAAATTACCATGAACTCAGTGGCTTAGGACAACATCCGTTTATTATGTCATGGTTTCCATGAATCAGAAATCTGGACACAGTGAGGATCTTAGCCAATTCCCTGCTTAGGCTATCACAAGACCAAATTCAAGGTGGTGGCAAGGGCAGAGTTCTTTTCTATGATCCTCCAAACTCATTTAGGTTGTTGGCAGAAATGAGTTTCTTGAGGTTAAAAAACTAAGGTTTCTATTTTCTTCCTGGCTTTGAGCCAGGAGCTTCTTCAAGCTTCTTAAAATCATCTGCATTCCCGGTCACATTGCCCCTTCCAGCTTAAAGACTTGCAAGTGTATGACAAATACCTCTCACACTCAACTCTGACTTCACCTTCTGTCACACCTATTCGACTAAATAAATATTTATATTACGTATAACCATCTTCAAATAAGACACTGGTGAACTGTACCCCATTTTCATTGAAGGAGAAGCAAGAAATACTGGTGGAAAGAAGCTATATTATATAAAAACGGCATGTACATTAGCCATGGGTCTATCTAAGGTCTTTATATTAGAGGCACACGTAGTAGTTAAGTAACAGAAAACCCATGCATACACTGTGGGCTGCAAGTAATCATGGGATAAGCAAGAAAAACATTTTTTTATATTACCCAAGAAGAAAAACCCAGAGATAGTCTTTCATGATGTCATCAAATACCTAGGCTCCTTCTTTCTTTATGTCCTTTCAAGCACTTGCACCTCCATCAAAGTTGTGAAATAACTCTGAAGCCCCAGAAATTAAGCCCAGGTTCACTGAAAAAATAAGGAAGTGAAAAACATCAGATGCATACGTTCCTTTTATCAAGAAAATAAGTAGTAATATTTTCTATTACTATTATAATACTATTATAAAATTATATTAATATTTTCTAGAATCCCAACAAGAGTTCTACTTTTATCTCATTAATACAAAGTATGTCATATCCTCACTACTAGCTGCAGTAGGGATGAAAATCATGTACTAAGCTATATAACAGGATAGAGGGAGAGGAGGGGAAAGGGAATTGGGAGCAAGTCATTTGTTTTTTTGGCCAACAGTGTCTGCTACAGGTAGAACACTTTCATCCACATCCCAAGCCTCAATCTCCACATATGGAAAATATCTTCCTTCTGTTGGGAAATTTAAATAGTAAGATATATGAAAGCATTTAGAATAATGTTTGGCACATTCAACAAATGATATTACTTTTTCCTCTATTCAAAACCAAAATTTCTCCTTCTCTCATATTAGCATGAACATATAGCTGTTCATGATATAGTTCTCTTTTTCTAGCTTAAAAACTAAAGAACTTCTTCACATATTGTTATAATTTGAAACCTGAACTAAATGAATTCCAATGGATGATTATAGCCTAGATTCCTACGTTTCTAGAGTGGGTATATCTACTTATACTATGTGGTCTTAGACTTATTATACATTTTTTTCTTTTTCTTTACTTTTCCACAACACTCCCTCAGATCAATATCCTATTCTTAGATACCAAGTTAAGTACATATATATTGGTTAATACGTCTCAGCCATAAGTGACAGGAACCTAATTCAATCTGGCTTAAATGAGCTTAAAAATGGAGACTTATGCCTATGAGTCTAGGTCTATTTCATAAATAAATTTATTTGTATAATTTCTTTATATTCTATATATAAGTGATATTATATGGTATTTATAAAACAGAATGAGACTCACAAACAAAAAAGACAATTTTATGGTTACCAAAGGCAATAGTGGCAGAGGAGATAAATTAGGAGTTTGGGATTAACAGATACACACTATTATATATAAAACAGATCAACAACATGGACCTATTCATAGGACAGGGAACTGTATTAAATATCTTGTAATAACCTATAAAGGAAAATCACCTGAAAAAGAATATATATAACTGAATCACTTTGCTATACATCTGAAACTAACCAACATTGTAAATTAACTATATTTCCATTTTTTTTAAAGGGTTAAAATAAAAACAGAGACCTAATCACTCATGTAGCTTACAATTTCAAGGGAATAACAGCTTCAAATAATGTCATAGAATCTGTTCATCTCTTGTCTCTATTTTTCTCTGTTACTATCAGTCTCAACAGCCACTCCATTCAGAGAGAGGGCAAGAGGATTACTAGCCTCTATATGTAGGTCTACATCCTAACAACACAGAAATCTCAGAACAATTTTCAGAATTAGACCAACTCAGAAAACATTCCTTTAGGTTAAGATCATAGACTCTACAGCCAGAACAAGCAAATACAATAGATTTATATCATGACTCATGACTTAGCAATTGTATCTTTTTGATGGAGTCATTTAACTTAGCTGTAATCTTGTCACTTGAAAAATGATACTGACTTCCTGAATCAACTGGAGAATTAAATTATTAATATCATCTGTAAAATAGTATCTACTTCCTTACAGATTATAATTAATACATCTAAAACCCTTAGTTATTGGCATCAGTAAGTGCTATCTCAGCATCAGGTAGTGATGTTACATCTCTTAAACAACTCCTACCACTAGGTGGATGAGGGCAAAACACCCCAAGGGATGTGCCCAGCCTGGGGGAGGTATGCTTTCCCATGGACTCACAAATCAAAAGAAATGGTGTCCCCAAAGAAAAGTCAAAGCTCAATTATTAGAAAAAAGAGAAATAGACGCTCTTTAACCAAGAAAGAAGACATCCACTAACTGTCTAAACTGTTCCTTTGTTGCTTTGAAAAAAATTTACAGATCTCTGTATTAGCTTCCGTAATTGTTCTGTAAGACAACATCTAATTTTGTATCTCCCAATGAGTCTTGACAAGCACATGTCTGCTACCTGTATTATACTAAAATATTAAGGGGCACCATTAAGGGACATTAGTCATTAAGGGGAACCAAGGAATAGAGGTCATTTTAGGTTCTTGAAGAGAGAATCTTGAGAAACATACTTTCAAGAAGCTGCTGAAGAATGTTGAACTCATTTAAATAATTCTGTTGAATTTAATATCACTACCATAAGGCTAAAACACACTCTACATCAAAAGCAGAAAAGAGAGTCTTCCTTTCATTCATAAATTGGAAAAGGCTTAAGCAATTTTCTGTAAAGCAACCAGAATCCATATTTACACGCTGGTCCCTCTACATTAGTATGATGCACGCTTTTTAAATAGGCAACTGCAACTCCTCAACTCTTAATTTGACTCCCCAGTGCCTCCTTCCACACCACTCCATACACACACACACACACACACACACACACACACACACACACACACACACACCCTACACATGTCATCATGCACGGAGGATAAAATGTTTTGTTTTTATTAAAAAAAAAAACACATATGTATATATATCAGTTCAGTTGCTCAGTCGTGTCTGACTCTGCGACCCTATGGACTGCAACACGCCAGGCTTCCCTGTCCATCACAAACTCCTGGGGCTTGCTCAAATTCATGTGCATCAAGTATGTAATGTCATCCAACCATCTCATCCTGTGTTGTCTCCTTCTCCTCCTGCCTTTAATCTTTCCCATCGTTGGGGTCTTTTCCAAGGAGTCAGTTCTTCGCATCAGGTGGCAAAAGTATGAGAGTTTCAGCATCAGTCCTTCCAATGAGTATTCAGGACTGATTTCCTTTAGGATTGACTGGCTTGATCTTGCAGTCCAAGGGAGTCTCAAGAGTCTTCTCCAATATCACAGTTCAAAAGTATCTATATTTCAGCATTCAGCTTTCTTTATAGTCCAACCCTCACATCCACATGTGACTAGTGGAAAAACCATAGCTTTGACTAGAAAGCCGTTTATTGGCAAAGCAATGTCTCTGCTTTTTAGTATGCTGTCTAGTTTGGTCATAGCTTTTCTTCCAAAGAGCAAGCATCTTTTAATTTCTTGGCTCCAGTCACTGTCTGCAGTGATTTTGAAGCCCAAAATAGTCTCTCACTGTTTCCTCATCTATTTGCCATGAAGTGATGGAAAGATGCCATGATCTTAGTTTTCTGAATATTGAGATTTAAGCCAACTTTTTCAGTTTCTTCTTTCACTTTCTTCAAGAGGCTCTTTAGTTCTTCTTCACTTTCTGCCATAAGGGTGGTGTCATCTGCATATCTGAGGTTACTGATATTTCTCCCGGCAATCTTGATTCCAGGTGTGTTTTATCCAGATGGGCATTTCGCAAGATGTACACTGCATATAAGTTAAATAAGCAGGGTGACAAATGGCAAACAACTTCAGTATTCTTGCCTTGAGAACCCCATGAACAGTATGAAAAGGCAAAAAGATAGGATACTGAAAGATAAACTCCTCAGGTAGCTAGGTGCCCAATATGCTATTGGATAAGAGTGGAGAAATAACTCCAGAAAGAATGAAGAGATGGAGCCAGATCAAAAACAACACTCTGTTGCAGATGTGACTGATGATGGAAGTAAAGTTCAATGTTGTAAAGAACAATATTGCATAGGAACCTAGAATGTTAGGTCCATGAATCAAGGTAAATTGGAAGTGGTCATACAGGAGATGGCAAGGATGAACATTGACATTTTAGGAATCAGTGAACTAAAACGGACTGGAATGGCTGAATTTAACTCAGATAACCCTTATATCTACTACTGTGGGCAAGACTCACTTAGAGGAAATGAAGTAGCCCTCATAGTCAATGAAAGAGTCCAAAATGCAGTACTTAGATGCAATCTCAAAAACGACAGCATGATTTCTGTTTGTTTCACTATCATAGTAATCCAAGTCTATGTGCCAACCAGTAATACTGAAGAAGCTGAACTGTTCTATGAAGACCTACAAGACCTTTTAGAACTAACACCCAAAAAAGATGTCCTTTTCATTATGGGGGACTGGAACGCAAAAGCAGGAAGTCAAGAAAAACCTGGAGTAACAGGCAAATTTGGCCTTGGAGTACAAAATGAAGAAGGTCAAAGGCTAAAAGAGTTTTGCCAAGAGAATGCACTGGTCATAGCAAACATCCTCTTCCAACAACACAAGAGAAGACTCTACATGGAAGTCACCAGATTGTCAACACTGAAATCAGGTTGATTATATTCTTTGCAGCCAAAGCTGGAGAAGCTCTACATAGTCAGCAAACAAGATTGGGAGCTGACTGTGGCTCAGATCATGAACTCCTTATTGCCAAATTCAGACTTAAATTGAAGAAAGTAGGGAAAACCAAAAGACCATTTAGGTATGACCTACATCAGATCCCTTATGATTATACAGTAGAAGTGACAAATAGATTCAAGGGATTAGATCTGATAGACAGAGTGCCTGAAGAACTATGGATGGAGGTTCATGACATTGTATTTGAGGCAGTGATCAAGATAATCTCCAAGAAAAAGAAATGTAAAAAGGCAAAATGGTTGTCTTAGGAGGCATTACAAACAGCTGAGAAAAGAAGAGAAGCAAAAGGCAAAGAAGAAAAGGAAAGATATATCCGTTTGAATGCAGGGTTCTAAAGAATAGCAAGGAGCGATAAGAAAGTTTTCCTCAGTGATCAGTGCAAAGAATGGAGAAAGACAATGCAATGGAAAAGACTAGTGATCTCTTCAAGAAAATTAGAGATACCAAGGGAACATTTCATGCAAAGATGGACACAATAAAGGACAGAAATGGTATGGACATAACAGAAGCAGAAGATATTAAGAAGAGATGGCAAGAATACACAGAACTATACAAAAAAGATCATCATGACCCAGATAACCACAGTGGTGTAATCACTGACCTAGAGCCAGACATCCTGGAATGTGAAGTCAAATGGGCCTTAGAAAGCATCACTATGAACAAAGCTAGTGGAGGTGATGGAATTCCAATGGAGCTATTTCAAATCCTGAAAGATGATGCTGTGAAAGTGCTGCACTCAATTTGCCAGCAAATTTGGAAAACTCACAAGTGGCCACAGGACTGGAAAAGGTCAGTTTTCATTCCAATCCCAAAGAAAGGCAACGCCAAAGAATATTCAAACTACTGCACAATTGCACTCATTTCACGCACTAGCAAAGTAATGATAAAAATTCTCCAATCAAGGCTTCAATAATACATGAACCATAAATTTCCAGATGTTCAAGCTGAATTTAGAAAAGGCAGAGGAGCCAGAGATCAAATCTAACATCTGCTGATCACTGAAAAAGCAAGAAAGTTCCAGGAAAACATCTATTTCTACTTTATTGACTACGCCAAAGTCTTTGACTGTATGGANAATCAGTGAACTAAAACGGACTGGAATGGCTGAATTTAACTCAGATAACCCTTATATCTACTACTGTGGGCAAGACTCACTTAGAGGAAATGAAGTAGCCCTCATAGTCAATGAAAGAGTCCAAAATGCAGTACTTAGATGCAATCTCAAAAACGACAGCATGATTTCTGTTTGTTTCACTATCATAGTAATCCAAGTCTATGTGCCAACCAGTAATACTGAAGAAGCTGAACTGTTCTATGAAGACCTACAAGACCTTTTAGAACTAACACCCAAAAAAGATGTCCTTTTCATTATGGGGGACTGGAATGCAAAAGCAGGAAGTCAAGAAAAACCTGGAGTAACAGGCAAATTTGGCCTTAGAGTACAAAATGAAGAAGGTCAAAGGCTAAAAGAGTTTTGCCAAGAGAATGCACTGGTCATAGCAAACATCCTCTTCCAACAACACAAGAGAAGACTCTACATGGAAGTCACCAGATTGTCAACACTGAAATCAGGTTGATTATATTCTTTGCAGCCAAAGCTGGAGAAGCTCTACATAGTCAGCAAACAAGATTGGGAGCTGACTGTGGCTCAGATCATGAACTCCTTATTGCCAAATTCAGACTTAAATTGAAGAAAGTAGGGAAAACCAAAAGACCATTTAGGTATGACCTACATCAGATCCCTTATGATTATACAGTAGAAGTGACAAATAGATTCAAGGGATTAGATCTGATAGACAGAGTGCCTGAAGAACTATGGATGGAGGTTCATGACATTGTATTTGAGGCAGTGATCAAGATAATCTCCAAGAAAAAGAAATGTAAAAAGGCAAAATGGTTGTCTTAGGAGGCATTACAAACAGCTGAGAAAAGAAGAGAAGCAAAAGGCAAAGAAGAAAAGGAAAGATATATCCGTTTGAATGCAGGGTTCTAAAGAATAGCAAGGAGCGATAAGAAAGTTTTCCTCAGTGATCAGTGCAAAGAATGGAGAAAGACAATGCAATGGAAAAGACTAGTGATCTCTTCAAGAAAATTAGAGATACCAAGGGAACATTTCATGCAAAGATGGACACAATAAAGGACAGAAATGGTATGGACATAACAGAAGCAGAAGATATTAAGAAGAGATGGCAAGAATACACAGAACTATACAAAAAAGATCATCCTGACCCAGATAACCACAGTGGTGTAATCACTGACCTAGAGCCAGACATCCTGGAATGTGAAGTCAAATGGGCCTTAGAAAGCATCACTATGAACAAAGCTAGTGGAGGTGATGGAATTCCAATGGAGCTATTTCAAATCCTGAAAGATGATGCTGTGAAAGTGCTGCACTCAATTTGCCAGCAAATTTGGAAAACTCACAAGTGGCCACAGGACTGGAAAAGGTCAGTTTTCATTCCAATCCCAAAGAAAGGCAACGCCAAAGAATATTCAAACTACTGCACAATTGCACTCATTTCACGCACTAGCAAAGTAATGATAAAAATTCTCCAATCAAGGCTTCAATAATACATGAACCATAAATTTCCAGATGTTCAAGCTGAATTTAGAAAAGGCAGAGGAGCCAGAGATCAAATCTAACATCTGCTGATCACTGAAAAAGCAAGAAAGTTCCAGGAAAACATCTATTTCTACTTTATTGACTACGCCAAAGTCTTTGACTGTATGGATGACAACAAACTGTGGAAAATTCTTCAAGAGATGGGAATACCAGACCACCTGACTTGCCTCCTGAGAAATCTATATGCAGCTCAAGAAGCAACAGTTAGAACCAGACGTGGAACAGAAGACTTGTTCCAAATTTGGGAAGGAATACATCAAGGCTGTATGTGTATGTATACATGATAGCAAATACCCAGTAACTATTTAAGATGAATACTCTTGGTTATTGCATGGGCTCTGTGATCTGTGATCTTTGTGGCTGGTGAACATATCAGAGAGAGTTTTATATTAGGGCTTCACTGGATGCTCATGTTTTGTTGGGAATATGATATAGAGAGGCTCAATGGATAGTATATGGTGTTGGTCGGCAGTATTTTCCTTAAGGTAGAAGAATCTGTGTTACAGTAAGCTATCTGAAAAGTATGGGCATGGCATGTGAGCAGTGTTTCAATGAGGTAGGTTTGTGTGTGGGTATGATAATCAAAATACTAAATATAACCCATTTCCTGACTAATCAAAAGGAATCACTGGCAAACTAAAGAAACTGAAGCTATAAACAACCCACACAGCCTTAACAAATCACACTGGTTAAGTATCAGTCATGTGTGTGCGCACATTTCTCATGGTAGCCACACAATATGAATTCAGCCTATGCACGGGAATTTATTAAGAGTGTTCCACATGCTGGACTCTGTTATGATGAGGTTGCAGAAAAACAAGTAGCTGCTTTTGTGATGTACAGTCACATACACTTATATATATATACATATATATATATATACACACACACATATATATATATATATGTGCCCCAATCTGTTTTCCACTCTCTCTGGTGAAAGGCCAGGTCAGTATGTGGTTCTATAATTCATAGGAAAGTCCCATAGTTAGCAAGTTCAGAAATACAGGCTTATTTATATTTTGCTCACTTGTCTTTGCTTGTATCTCCAAAACTAACATATTTGCCTGGGAAATCCCATGGACAGGCAAAGGGATTTTACTTTTGGCCCTTTCCTTTTTTCTTTTCCTGGCCAACATACATCAAATAACCAGTGTAACCTTATATGTTCCATATTTTTCTAAGCATATATAATAGGACCAAGCAACTTTTTGACACTGTTTATTTTTAATGTGATCTGATTGTATATTATATATATTTCTGAAACTTGCATTTCTCACATAACATTACATCAAGCAAATCTGTGCTGGCCACTAGATAAAGCTCTAACTCACTCCTTATAATGGATATACAACATCCTGGGCAATGGATGTACCACAGTCTATTCAATCAATCTCCTTTTTAATTGGCATTAATTTCATTTTCAGTTTTTTGTCATTGTCAACTGTATAGCACTATACACTTATCCACAAATCCTTATACATTACTGTTATAATTTACTTCGAATAGATTCGATCTGGGTCAAAGTTTATGTATATATTTAAATTTTACAGGTCCTGCCAGGCTGTTCACTTAAATGACCATAATAATTCATATTTTACTACAATTATATGAATGTACACTTTTTTCCAGCATCCATGCCAGCAAAAGGAATTATCACTAATTTAACTATCTGCCAATCTGATGGAGATGAATTGAGAGCTCATTGTTACTTTAATTTTCATTTTCCTAATTGCAGTAAGACTGAGTTTGCCAGTCATTGTCTTTTCTATGAATTGTTTTTGTATTCATTGCTCATCTTTCCATGGGATTATTTACCCCATTTTTTTTCACTCTTTTGTAGGAACAGTTTGTATTTTATTGAAATTGTCCATTCATCTCACATATATTATGCAAATGTATTTCCTAATTTATTGTTTAAGTGTTAATGTTATTTGCAATGTTGTTGGCTTACAAAAAAATTGCACAATGTATATAGTCACATATATTTATTTTTTTGTTTATTGCTTCTGAGTTGCTAGATTTTGTAATAGATCTCCCCAAACATTAAACTATAACATAATATACTCTCATTTTCCCTCAATTAAGCAACCAAACTAGACTCGAAATATGCTTCTCTCATCCTTATCATTTCAAAAATTTCATATAGAGAAATTTAGCCCTCTGCCAACACTTAGTCATCTCACAAGATCAGAAAGCCCTATACCTAAACAGTCTTATGTAATCACTCACTCAAGAAATTGAGACTTTTACATGGGAGTTAGTCTGCTACTCATGTAATATTTTCAACATATTATTTTATTTCTTATTGAATTTACATATTGAAAATTACTATTGAGGACTTACCTTATAGTGAAAACTACTGTTGGGCAAAAAAATTCAATATAAGTTTTTGTCTAAAAAGTAAACTTTGGAAATTATTGATCATCAAGTTAAATTGCTTTCTATTATACTAAAATAGTATAAAGTATCTTTTCAAATTGTAGTTAAAATAGCATATGACCAACTCAGCTTCTTAGAGGGGTCACATGGATGCCCATGGACATCACTACCTGAAAGGACTGGAAGTATGATGGAAAAGAAGTTGCAGAAGAAAGAGATAGTGAATTCAATCAAAAGCAAGTAAAATAGCCTGCTCTTTCAAACAAAAGTAAATAACCATCTGAATACATTGCAAGGGCATCTCCAAGGACCACATAAGCTTAAACTTCACTGGCTTCACAGTAAACCATACTTTGGTGCCCTGCCATATGATTTCTTTCTAAAAATGTCTTCCAAGAGAGTAGAAGTGACTCCACCAGAATGACTAATTATATTAGAAGAATATTTCTGAAACAATCTCATGTTACCATGACCTCCTCTTCCTGTGGAGTCCAGAAACCCCTGATCCATGTGTCTTCCTGACCTAGATTTTTCCCTACAATCAATGTCTCAGAGTTTTTTCTCTTTACAGATCTCTCCATTTCAGCACTGGCAATGGGAGTTGGACCACTCCATTTGGGTTTTTATGAGACTGCTTTTCTCTTGAATGGTATAAGCTACACATCTTCAAACTTCCATCTGTGTAGAACAACAGACGTTTGGCACAAAACTGATTAGGTCCTAAAAGTGCAGATGTGTCCAAAGATAGATGCATGTGTGTCCAAAAATAAGCAATTCAGGTGTGTCTAGAGGAAAATGAAACAAGTAAATTCAATCGTCATTACCTTTTTCCCCTTAGGAAGCTGAATCCACCTGCTCAGGAATTAGCTCCAGCATCTCCACATGTCAGGGTCTTTCCTTGACATCTATTGGCCCATCAACTGGGCCAACATCTTCAACTTTTACCCTCCAAATCTATTTTTCTCTACTGACACGGGTAATATATATTGGGGGCCCACCCTGACTCTGCATTCTACATGCTCCAGTGTTTTTCCAAGATGCAATAGACCAGGCAACAATCTATACATCTGAAGCAAATTTTCATGGTCATTCATCTGTTGGGAGTATGATCATAGGGCTCTCTCTGCCTTATCCAGTAAAATATTTATGTTTTCCCCCATTCCATCCCACACCCATCATCTGAGATCAGAACTTCAAATGCCTACAGTGACCTAATAGAGTAATATAGATATCTGACCCTGGAGGGTGTAAGGGGAAAAAAAAAAAATCAATCATCAGAAATATTTTTAGTCCAGTATTTAGGGAAGTGCTGGTAAACTAGCTCTCTAGGGGGAAAAAATGAAAAAAGGCCTAGTTTCTAGTGTTTTTAAATTTATATGATGTTAAAAATCCTACCATTGATTATTTAAAGCTGCCAATAATTTAGCAGCCAGCATAAGATATTATACTAATGAAATAAGCCAGTCTCAGGACAAATACTGTATGTTTCTCACTTATATGAGGTATCTAAAGTAGTCAAACTCATAGAAACAGGGGGCAAAATAGTAGTTGCCAAGGCCGGGAGGTGATGAAAACAGGAAGATGCTGTTCAATAGACATAAAGTTTCAGTGATATAAATAAGTTCTAGAATCTAGAGATCTACTGTACAACATTCTGCCTATAGGTAATAACACTTTCTATTTACTTAAAAAGTTAAGAGTAGATATCATATTAATTGTTATCACAATTTATTTTATTTTATTTTACTTTACAATACTCTATTGGCTTTGCCTTACATCGACATGAAATCCTAAATATTTAAAAATCAGCCTTCAGGAAACAATATGAACTAATTGTAGCACACCATTGAAAATATGGTTTTAGCACATAAAATAATATATTTTATATGTAATACATTATTTTCCAAATATACAGGCAACAATGAGTATTATATATATATATATATATATATATGTATATAACCTTAGATCATGCTGTTAAATCTAAATTTAAAAAATAAATCTTGGAGACTGTAAAGATTTTTTTGCTAATTATTGTTGGTTATTCATTATTGTTGCCTGTATATTTGAAAAAGAATATCTATAAATTGTTTGTGCTAAGACAGTGGTTGCNATGTATATAACCTTAGATCATGCTGTTAAATCTAAATTTAAAAAATAAATCTTGAGACTGTAAAGATTTTTTTGCTAATTATTGTTGGTTATTCATTATTGTTGCCTGTATATTTGAAAAAGAATATCTATAAATTGTTTGTGCTAAGACAGTGGTTGCTGCTGCTACTGCTAAGTCACTTCAGTCGTGTCTGACTGTGTGACCCCATTGATGGCAGCCCACCAGGCTCTGCCATCTCTGGGATTCTCCAGGCAAGAACACTGGAGTGAGTTGCCATTTCCTTCTATGTGTCTGGTCTTATATTTCACAACTTGATACACAGCACAAAATTCATTCTTAACTCCTCTAAATGGCATAATATTTAACTTTACTCATTTCATAGCAATTAGTATGTTTACATATATACTTCTCCATGCCAGTATGTTATTTGCATAATTCTTTTAATATTTAGGGTAATTTCTCTTGGAAAATGTGTAAGCCATTAAATTCAATTTCAGTATCACATTTAACTATAGTTCAATAACTTTCACACGTTTTCCTTTATCCCAATAATATAAATTAAAGCAGAGCAACTGAACATGTGGTTCATTTTCATAAGCTAGATATCAGGGGACATTTTTGGGAATCTATTTTTAACTTTCAAAATTTCAAAATAAGCACATTTTTATTTCTGGTAACTGGCAGCATGGAAAAAGGACTGAAATTCTGTTGACAAATGATTTACCCAGTGACTGCTTCATTAGGAATAAGTAAATTGCATCTTCTTTTTTTTAATTATTAAACTTTATTTGATAGGGAACTCTAGGTTCACCGAAAAATTAGTTGAAACCACACAGAGTTTCCAAATACTGGCCCCCGACCCGGCACACACAACCTCTCCCACTATAAGAGCTTTTGATGCAATAGTACATTTGTTACAATTGATGGAATTGTGTTGACAGGCTTTACATGTTTCAAAAGGCTATTTTTTAACACTCCTTCAGTGCAATGTTGAACTTATTAAGATAGAATTTTGATATATACCTAAAAGGCCGTCTTTCTTTCAGCCTTCCATGTAAGCTGAGGCAAAGATGTACTCTAAAATGACATGTATAAGCTCATATCTCAAGTGGGACAAAGACTTTCTTTACCACAACATAGGTAGATCATGAGTGTTGTATTCAATAGCTAATTCATTGGCAAAGGCGTTAAAATGTCTATGTCTTGAGCAACAGCAGTGTATACAGTTTAATATAACACATATAGTGTTAATTACCACATCCATGGTATGCTGTAATATCAATTTTTAGCATGGACTGAATGTCCAAAGTTCATATGGTAAATATCCTAACCCTAATTTGATGATATGAGGCAGTAAGGAGTTTGGGGAATGATGAGTTCATGAGAATGGGACCCTCGTGAGTAGAGTCAATGACCTTATAAAAGGGACTCCAGAGAACTCTCTCCTGTTCTTTCTACCATGTGAGGATAAAGGAGAAACAGTAAGTCTCCAAATCAGAAGAGGGATGCCACCAAAACCTAACTATGCTGGCACCCTAATCTTGAACTTTCAGCCTCCAGAACTGTGAGAAATAAAAGTCTGTTGCTTATAAATAGCATAGTCTATAGTAATTTGTTATAACATCCTGAACTGAGTATGCCAACTGAAAGTCTAAAATTTCTTTTAAAGCTAAATATTTGACCAGCCATTCCACATCTTGGTGTTTACTGAATAGACATTAAAGCAGAAGTTCACTCAAAGACATAGATGTTAATGTTTACACCAATTTTATTGGAAAAGCCAAAAGACTAGCAACAAACCAATGGCTGATCAGCAGGAAAGTGGATAGAACATATTGTCCATGCATACAATGAAACAGTGTCCAATACAAAGAAATGAATTACTGATGCAATATGTATAAATTAGTGAAAGGAGTCCAAAAGAGTATATACTATTTGATTTTTTGTATATAAAATTATAGAAAATAAAAACTAATTTATAGTGACCTAAAGGAAATATAAAGTTGCCTAAATACAGGCATGGAAGAAAGAACAAATTACAAATGGATACAAGAAAACTTTCAGGTGATAGATATGTTCATTATCTTGGTTGCCAAGTTGGTTTCAGAGGTGTATACATATGCCAAAATTTATCAAATTCTGTAATTAAAACTGTGAACTTTATTAAGCATTAATTGTACCTAAATAAATTTGTAAAAAAAACAAAAAGTAAAAGTCTACTTTGTGTCAAGCCAAGTATTCAGGAAAGCTTAAAGGTATTAAAATAGTTAACATTAGAGTGTCCCAATAGAATAATGATATTGATTCATTATCTATGTATGCACAATACTTGCTACTAACTGATAAAGACGTCTAACTTCTGATGGAGCTTTTAGAAAATATCAGAAACACTACACAAATCCTTTTTATGCAATTCACCTACATTACTATTAGCAGACCTCACTTCTATCAGGTAAAGAGAAAGATTTGCTTATACATCCATATCCCCCAGATGAACTCATGTACAGGTAGTAGAGATGGCAGACAGGATCCCTTAAACCACCACTCAGCCGTGTATCTCCATATGCTCCCAACGTCCTCATTCCTGAGAACCGTTACACTTCACCGTAATTATGTATTGCTGCACAAGCAATCATTTGCCTTCCCTTACTCCAAACACAACAAATTGACACTTTTTTGTATTTTTTCAATTGCTATTTTGATTGTTTGTTTGGTAAAGATGCCTCCAACTTCCCTTTGTCTAAAATTATTAACTACTTCTATGTTTCAAAAGAAACATTTGAATGAGTGAATTAAAAAAAAAAAACCTCAAGTACTTTTATTACATAGGCTATTTGTCACTTAAGTTCTTGAATATTATCCAGCAATTTGGAATTCTCACACATGAATTTCAACAATTTCCTTTTATGTTTTCCAGCAAAATTATGACATGGTTATTTTTAAAATTATAGACACATCAAAGCTTATCTTTATCAGCTTTGAGCTGTAAGACATTAATTTATTCTTTCCCAGAGAAAAATAAACATGTGCAGAGTAGAAGGCAGATATTCACCAATACATTGCTATGGATTATCATATTGCTATAATGATTAACAGTAATTAAGTTATTTAAAAGATGAACTGACTGCAGTTATTTGTCCTAACATCAGCCTAGACCTAAGCTGTTAATTATTTCCACTATGCCTAACAGCAATTTCAAAAGCCCTAACTGCAATTAAAGAGCATATGTTATGAACTTGCCAAAGAGGCACTTTTATGATGCATATTAAACGCAATGAAAATGTGAGAGTTGGAAACTTAAAAAAATTAACACAGGGAACATTGCAAGTTAAAGTTCCCACACTATTGCTCATTTCCACGTTGCACATTTGTCAGATTAAGGGAATTAAATAAGTATTGCTTAGCTATGCAGTAATTGAAGAACTTGATAGGAATGCATAAATCTGTGAAAGGCACAAAATGTAATAAAAACATTATTGAGTATTATTGTGAAATGAGTTATAATTAGAAACATTAAACAGGCACTTATTACAAAAACTGATGAATGAGTGCAAAATTCCAGACTTCTTTAAAGGGCTATCAGAAAATGCATTTTATTTCCAGGCTTCTAATAAGCCTAGAAACTGCAAAGATAGGCATTGGGTTCAATGGGAAAGCAGAGGATTTGGCATCAGAAAAGTAAAAGTGAATTCCCTCACCCATGTCCAATTCTTTGCCACCTCATGGACTGTTAATGCTCCAGGCCAGAATACTGGAGTGGGTAGCCATTCTCTTCTCTAAGGGATCTTCCCAATCCAGGGACAGAACCCAGGTCTCCCACACTGTAGGCAGATTCTTTACCAACTGAACACCAGGGAAGCCCCCAAATAGCCTAGAGTGCATAACCTATTCGTTCTCCAGAGGATCTTTCTGACCCAGGAATCAACCGGGGTCTCCTGCACTGCAGGCAGATTCTTTACCAGCTGAGCTACCAGCAAAGCCAAGAATGCTGGAAATTCATGCCTGACTCTACTGTTTACTTATTGTATGAGGTTAGGCAAGTTATCTAGCCTCTCAGACTCTCAGTTCCTTCAATCATACACAGTAGGAATAATAATAATACCTACCTCCAGAGGATTGCCATTCAGATTGAATGAAATAATATGCATGTGAAGTACTTAACACAATGCATGACAGAGCTCAATAAACGGTACCTGCCTTATTGCTGGGCCATTTTCAAATTGCAGAAACACACTTGAGCCAAATTAGAGGGATGACAAGACTTTCAAGACCCACTTTATATTCTGTAACATTAAACTATTTAAATACAAGTCCTCAAATATGCAACTATGGCTATTCTCTAAACTCAAGAAGAAAAATTATTTCTTATACTTTTTTGTAGTCCAATAGCAGGACATGGAACAACAGACTGGTTCCAAATAGGAAAAGGAGTACGTCAAGGTTGTATATTGTCACTGTATACTGTCACTCTGCAGAGTATATCATGAGAAACACTGGGCTGGAAGAAGCACATGCTGGAATCAAGATTGCCAGGAGAAATATCAATCACCTCAGATATGCAGATGACATCACCCTTATGGCAGAAAGGGAAAAGGAACTAAAAAGCCTCTTGATGAAAGTGAAAGAGGAGAGTGAAAAAGTTGGCTTAAAGCTCAACATTCAGAAAACGAAGATCATGGCATCTGGTCCCATCATTTCATGGGAAATAGATGGCAAAACAGTGGAAACAGTGTCAGACTTTATTTTGGGGGGCTCCAAAATCACTGCAGATGGTGATTGCAGCCTAGATAGCATATTCGAAAGCAGAGACATTACTTCTCCAACAAAGGTCCATCTAGTCAAGGCTACGGTTTTTCCAGTAGTCATGTATGGATGTGAGAGTTGGATTTTGAAGAAAGCTGAGTGCCGAAGAATTGATGCTTTTTTTGTGTGTGTAATATACTTAGAAGTTTATTCTTCATGGCAATCATATATTATAAATAGTTCTTTTTTTAATGGCTCTGCTTTTCATTTTTTAATTATTTTTTTACTTTATTCTACTTTACAATACTGTATTGGTTTTGCCATACATCGACATGAATCCACCACAGGTGTACATGAGCTCCCAATCCTGAATCCCCCTCCCACCTCCCACCCCACATTGTCTCTCTGGATCATCTCCGTGCACCAGCCCCAAGCATCCGGCATCCTGCACTGAACATAGACCGGAGCCTCGTTTCTTACATGATAGTATACATGCTTCAATGCCATTCTCCCAAATCATCCCCACCCTCTCCCTTTCCCTCAGAGGCCAAAAGTCCGTTCTATGTTGTCTCACATACAGGGTCATCATTACTATCTTTCTAAATTCCATATATATGTGTCAGTATACTTTATTGGTGTTTTTCTTTCTGGCTTACTTCACTCTGTATAATAGGCTCTAGTTTCATCCATCTCATTAGAACTGATTCAAAGGTATTCTTTTTAATGGCTGAGTAATACTCCATTGTGTATTGATGCTTTTGAACTGTGGTGTTGGAAAAGACTCTTGAGAGTCCCTTGGACTGCAAGGAGATCCAACAAGTCCATTCTAAAGGAAATCAATCCTGGGTGTTCTTTGGAAGGACTGATGCAAAAGCTGAAACTCCAGTACTTTGACCACCTCATGTGAGGAGTTAACTCATTGGAAAAGACTGATGTGGGGAGGGATTGGGGGCAGGAGAAGAAGGGGACGATAGAGGATGAGATGGCTAGATGGAATCACCCACTCGATGGACGTGAGTTTGAGTGAACTCTGGGAATTGGTGATGGACAAAGAGGCCTGGTGTGCTGCAGTTCATGAGGTTTCAGAGTTGGACACGACTGAGTGACTGAACTGAACTGAACTGAGCAGGACATTTTGCACAAATTGAGTTCTTAGTCAATTTCAGTGGGCTTTTTACAAACAAATCATAATTCATCAACTCTCTCTAAGCAAATATTCTTCCATAGTTTAAAAAACTTTGTAAGAGAAAAATATACATAAGAAAATACACAAGATCACGTTTTACTGGCAGATAGGCTGGAAAATGCAATCTAAATGCAAAGACAGGTTGGGAATTCTAAAAGTCTGTTCAAGTAGCAGTACACAGTTTTGATTCATATTAATAAAATGTTGTTGATTCTTCCATCTTTTTCACTTTCATATCCAATCAGGTACAAGCTCATGAACACCTCAAATGCTCCCCACTGCTCTTCATTTCCAGTGCCGCTGCCCAGGCCAGGAGCCATGGCCTCTCACCCAGATTTCTATAGCAGCCTCTTAACCTCGACTTCCTTTCTGACCTTCTCTGCCTCATGAATCAACTTTACATGTGGCAGCTGGTATGATTTTTCTTTTTTTTTTTTTCTTTTAGTGTTTTTTTTTTTAATTTATTGGGGTATAGTTGATTTATAATGTGTTCATTTCAGGTGTACAGCAAAGTGAATCAGTTACATATACACATATACCCACTCTTTTTTAGATTCTTTTTCCACATAGGTCATTACAGAGCACTGGGTAGAGTTCCCCGTGATCTTTCTAAAATGCATCTCGCTTCTCTCCCTAACACCCTAAAGGGCAACTATTTCCCTCAGATAAAATTCTAAAGACATGAGTGTTGCATATAAAGTTCTCCTGGTGAGCTGCTTGCTCTGTACTTCTGTCTTCAACCATATCTGTGACCACTCTGTCACCCCAACTCCCCTCCTAAATACAAATCACACACCAGTTGGAATAAATAGTTGTTTCAATTCCTCAAACACACCATTCTTTCTAACACACTCATTTTCTCCATCTGGAACACTTTTTCTACAGCTGGTTACACTTACTCATCTTTTAGGTCTAGGCTTAGAAATCACTTCTTAAAAAAAAAAAAGTCTCTCCAGAGCCTCTCATTTTGGATTAGGTCCTCTCCTATATGTGATCATAGCAATCTAATTTTTCATTTATTTAACCATTTATTCACTCAAGAAATGTTTGTTGGGTATATACTACTTATAAGCTCTATTCTAGGCACTGGGATTTAGTATACAGGGCTTTATGCCCAAATTCTGTAGAACTCATATCACAACGGAATAGGCAGGACATTTTCAAGTAAACAATGTTTATTAGCTGTTCATAAGTGCTTTGGAGAAAAAAGAAATCAGAATAAGGGAAATAGGATGTACAAAGCTGAAGTGTGATGCTATGTGCTAGCATGTCAAGAAAAACTTCAGAGAGAAGATGAAGTTTGAACAGAGACGTGAAAGAGATGAAGGAGAGAGTACAGTGAATTTTGAGGGAAAGAAGTAGGCAATGCCTGTACGTGGGTATTGGTCTCACGTAGTGAACAGCTTGGTTGCCTGCCTTATTTGAGGAAGAGCAAGGAAGCTAGTGAGGATGGAGCAGGGTAAGGAAGGGAGAAGAAGTGAGATCAGAGAAAGAATGGGAGGAGGGCAGATCATTTCAGTTCTTGGAAGCATCGTAATACCTTTAGATACTTCACCGAATGAAATGGAATACCCCAAAAGGGCTTGAGAAAAGCTTAAGAGGAGCACCTCTACTGACTTCTACTGTGCAGTGCAAGTAGAACACAGCATCAGCAGCAGAGATGGGGAGATCTCAGGTTGTTGCGATACACATGATGAGAGCTGATGTTGACTCCAAGTAGCAAGGAGTGGTCAGCATTTGGATGTATTTTGAAAATAGGACCAACAGCACTTGCTGATAGATGGGCTTTGAGAAGTGGAAATGAAAGATGGCTCCAAGGTTTTTGATCTGAGTAACTACATGAATGGAATTCCCCTTACTGAAGTGAGGGATGTTACAACAGCAAATGATGACATCAAGTAAACAACTGTATAAACAAATCTGCAGTTTGGTGGGGAATTTAGGATACAGATATCTGTTCATGGGTCATTGGCAATCCTATATGAGATCACCTAGAGAAAGAGTGGAAACAGAAAAGAGATGAAGCCCAGGGACTGAGGCCTCATTTGGGAAGATGTGGACAGGCTAGTGAAAGAGACTGTAAGGACATGACTGGAGAAATAAATATAAAGAGAAGGTGAAACCCTGAAAGCTAAGTGAATAAAGTGTTCTAAGTAGGAATGATCACTGTGTCAACTGAAGCTGACAGGTAAAGCAAGGTAAGATTAAAAAATAATCATTTAATTTAGCAACATGGAGGTCACTGACAATATTTTTTATTTGTTAATATTCTTTGAATATTTTAATTAGTTAACTGAAGGATAATTGCTTTACAGTATTATGCTGGTTTCTGCCATATACCAATGAGTCATTCATAGGTACATGTATGTCCCCTCCCTCTTGAAAGTCCGCTTCCCACCCCTCTAGGTTGTCACAGAGCACCAGATTTGAGCATTGACAATATTCATAAGAGGTATTTTGATGGAAATGTAGGGTGAAAACATAATTATATAAGATTTGGAAAAGAACAGAAGGAGAGAAAGCAGAATCATTGACTACTGGCCAGTTTTTCTTAGAAATTTTTCTATAAAGAGGCCTAGAGATAAACAGCATGGTTGGAAGAAAATGTGGGTTCAAGGAAAAGTTTCTTTTTGACTTAGGGGTTTAGAAAAGTTGGTGTGCTAATAGGAAAAAATGAATGAATATTCAGTAGCAAAAGGATTGTTAATATTGGAAAAAGGGCATGTTAATATTGAACATTTAGGATACATCAACTTTCAAGTAGAAAGGTTTTATCTGTAAAACATAACAGTAAAACAAATAAAGAGACCAGACATAAAAACAATTTTATCTATTTCATTATCACAAGGATTAAATAGTTCATTTTCAAATATCAAGGCAACATATTCCTAGATTTCACATCTGCTACAATTCTCTTTAAAACTGAATGAAGAATAGAATTGCTATATTACTCTCTTTTGTATTCCAGAGTGAATTTTTTTGTATCTACACCAATGACTTGGGAAGAGAAAGAGATCAATGGACAAGGAGGATATAGATATGAATATTCATTTATCTTTGGTTTTATAATGCTCTGTCCTTCCAAAGGATTTCTTAGTGATAGGCTTCTATTTTTTTATAAAAAGATCAATTAGAATGATTTTTATGAGAACCCACAATGCTTTTTCTCCCAGAAATAAGGGTAAGAAGCAGTAAAGCTATCTGTCTGGGACTAATAATAATTCAGCTAATAGAACAACAGACTGACAACCAAAACCCCAGCAACAATGACCAGTTACCACAGAGCTGATGGGCTTCGTAGGTGGTTCAGTGGTAAAGTATCTGCCTACAATGCAGAGACTCAGGTTTGATTCCTGGGTTGGGAAGATCCCCTGAAGAAGGGATTGGCTACCCACTCCAGTATTCTTTTCAGGGAAATCCCATGGACAGAGGTGCCAGGAAGCTATAGTCCAGGAAGTCACAAAAGAGTTAGACATGACTTAGCGGCTATACAACACCAACAGCAAAGAGCTGATGTCTGTGTCTCGCTGTGCTTGGTGTTTTTCAGCATTGTCTCTGCTTTTCACAAAAACCTCTGACTCTAAATTATTATCCTCATATCAAAGATGAGGGAGCTGAAATTCAGAAAGAATCTATAACTCGGTGAATGCTTCCCAATTTAGAAAGATACACAGCTGGAGAATCAAACTCAGGACTGCAGGGATTCCAAAACAAACTCTCCAACACACCATGCTGCTTCTCTACTACCAATGTTCTGCAATTTAGTAGGTTAAATCTGTGTACACTTCTCAAAAATGTGTCTCTGTTTCCCTTTAGATGTTATCTTACCATCCATATTCTCCTAAAACCAATTCTATCATTATTGCAGATGAATATTAAGCAAACATACCAGCCCCTAATAATAAGTATCTGTCCTTCTAGGTTTCCACTGCCTTGAAGAGCACAGACTGAAGGCAACTCTGCCTCACACTTGACCCAAACAAAACTGTGATGACTATAAAGGTATGTAAATCAGAATTCTTATTTGTATGCTACATACCCTTTGGTTAGCTATTATGAATTTTTATTTCTTACATAATTGCACTCTGAGAATATGAAAATGTTAAACATTAACAAGCATCACATTGCTGTGACAATAAAAGACATTTTTTGATTTGGTGACAATGAGAGAAGATGTGAAGTGGGAAAAGGAAGGTCTGAGTGGAGTCTTTTATAGGCATACAAAGTTTAAATGACAGGGCCCCTTATAATCCTGCATTTATAGGATGTATAATTTACATCCTATAAATGTAAATTCTTGAGTATATGAAAGACTAAAAGCTTTGTCTGTTTAAAACTGACAAAATACATCACACTTTAATTGGCAGTAGAGTGATAATGGAAAGGAGATGTGGCTTAATTGGAGTTCTCTCTCTGAAAAGACCAAATTTCAGAGTGTCATTTTAATTATTTCTAGCCATTAATCCTGCAATCATCTATCACTTTCTCCATATATTACACCAGGAAGCACTTCCTGCTGTAAATGCTATGATATTTAAAAAGCAAATGCCCAGTGAAAACAAAAAAACCCAGACTAGATTCATTGCAGTAGCAAATTGCTCTGAAATAACATAACCTGACTTTTAAATCATGAGTGATCAGGATGGAGAACATGGCTAATTTAACTATTAACAATAAACACGCTTGTTCAGATGTCCATCTAATCTAATCATAACTCTTATTTGCTGTGTTAATTAATTATTCAAGTAGTTAATGTGATACTTAAGAAGTTTCCCTTTACTATGAATCTTTGATTATCCTAGCATCCCTTTTACACAACTGGATAAACACAACATTAAAAACACACTGCAATAATTGCCACTGGTAACCACTGTAATTGACAGTCTTCCTCAAAATATGAAGTACTATATAAAAGGAAGACATGGTCTTAAGCATTCTATGAATCATTCATTTCATGTACAAGTCACAGTCACTACTTTTTTGGTGTGCACTTTTTCAAATGTCCACAGACTCAATAGATTCTTTTTTTTAATATATTAAAAAATTTGTTGTTATTATTTTTTTTTACTTTACAATATTTTATTGGTTTTGCTTTTTACTGCATATAACTACAAAGACTGAATAAGATGTTGATGCCCACGGATCTAAGTAAGCAATTAATGTACACTAAGGTCCGTCTAGTCAAGGCTATGGTTTTTCCTGTGGTCATGTATGGATGTGAGAGTTGGGCTGTAAAGAAGGCTGAGCACCGAAGAATTGATGCTTTTGACCTGTGATGTTGGAGAAGACTCTTGAGAGTCACTTGGACTGCAAGGAGATCCAGCCAGTCCATTCTGAAGGAGATCAACCCTGGGATTTCTTCGGAAGGAANGGCGGGGGAGCTGGGCCTGCTGTTTGGCCAGGGACCCCCGCCGTGGCTGGGCTTGTGACAAAGGCCATACCCCCTCCCACCCAAATCCCCAGCCCCAGGCTGCTTATGAGAATCTCCTGGGGAACTTTAAAAAGCGGCCAGTGGCTAGGGCCACGGTCCTGCCCAGACCAGGCAGACAAGGGCCTCTGGAGCTCCAGTCTTCCAAAGTCCACTGGGAGCTGGCCCAGGAGGGCGAGTCCCAGCGGGCCAGCTGCACACGGGGGCGTGGAATGAACAGACAGGAGTGCGCGGGGCAGGATGCTGAGTAGGGGGCACCAGAGAGCCGCGGGGGCCACAGAAACCCAGGGGCTGCGGGGGCCAGGCCGAGTCCAGACCAGGGCAGGCAGCAGAGAACCAGCCGATTAGCCCCGCCCTCACATCCTGGCTGGGGAGCCCAAGACCATGACATGACATGCAGTGCGGGGTGTGGGCAAGCCCAGGAGGCCGGACCAACCAGGACCCGAGGGGAAGTGACTCCGGGCACCTGGCGGATGCTAGGGGGAGGGCCCTGCTGCGGGGGAGAGCTNACATCCTGGCTGGGGAGCCCAAGACCATGACATGACATGCAGTGCGGGGTGTGGGCAAGCCCAGGAGGCCGGACCAACCAGGACCCGAGGGGAAGTGACTCCGGGCACCTGGCGGATGCTAGGGGGAGGGCCCTGCTGCGGGGGAGAGCTGTGGAAGAGGGCTGAGCGGGACTAGGAAGTGAGCCGCCCCGGTGTTAGGCTGGTGGGTGAGGAGGGCCAAGGCCCCGAGCTGGGGCGGGAGCAACAGAGCCCAGGGCTTGCTGATGGGGGGCCCGGAGGCACAGTCCCCGGGTACCTCAGCTGGCTCAGCGCCAGTGCGGCAAGGCGCCCCAGAGAGAGGAGCGTGGCAGCATCAGGCCGGACTGCGGGCCCGCCAGAGCCCGAAGGAAGGTGAGGGGGATGGGCCAGGCGGCCTGGGGAGGGGTACTCACGGGCATGATAGAGAACTGCATGAAGAGGCAGGTGAGCTCCAGGGCAGCCAGCGTGTACGTGAGCAGCATGACCCCCGAGCGGCCCAGTGCGCCCATTCCGCTGGGGGTCTGGCCCTGGCCCCCAGGGGCCCCGACTTTCCGCATGCTGGGCAGGTGTTGCTGGAAGACCCTGCCGGGATGAGAACAGGAGGCTTCAGGAGCGGGCTGCGAGCGAAAGTCCTCCTGAACTGGGCGAGGGTGCTGAGTCATGGGGCGGGAGGCGGGCGGCACCCACAGGGACCAGGGGAGAGGTCGGGGTGCTGGACTCCCCACGCGGCTCTTCAGCCTCTCGCCGCCGAGTGACCTTGGGCCCGTCTTGCTCTCGGAAATCAAGTATCCCTCGCCTCCTCGACGGATGACCCTGGGCTCTGGGCTCACTGCCACGTGGAACCAGAGACGGGGGCCTCCTGTCCAGCGTGGGTTGGGCTCAGGGCCTGACTTTGAGGTGGAAACCGAGGCCAGAGTGGTCACTGACTGCGGCTCAGGTAGGTGACTCGTGTCTCTGTGTGTGTGTGTGTCTGGCGGGTCTTTAGGCCCACAGGTCCCCGCTCCCACCGCCCCTGTGAGGCGCTTCTCAGCCGACATCCTATTTTGCCCAGCTCCTCCACCAGGTCAGAGGGCCTTCTGGAGTGCCTGCGGGTGGGCTGGAGGGGCAGCTCAGCCTTCCAGGGCCCCCAGGCAGGGTAGCCAGGCCCTGTCTGCTCCCCACACCCCCCTCACCAGCTGTAGCCAGAGTCTACGGTTCCATGGAAGGCTCCACCAAGTTTTGCCAAATGAACACCCAGCTGTACAGTTGGGCCCAAGAGTCGCCTTCAGAACCCAGACCCAGGGGTGGGGAGGAGGGCGACATCAAAGAGGGACCAGGAGCTGTGCCCAGACGCCCACCCTGGGGTGCAGGGGACTTGCGAGGAGTGGGGGCAGAGGGCGAGAGCAGCAGGGCAGGGCCCCGGGCTGGCAGGGGTGCTGAAGGGAGCTCGGTACCTGCCTTCCCAGGGGTTGGCTTGGGCACCGTCCCGGCGAGGTGAGCCCCGGCGGGGAGAGCCCCAGCCTGCCTGTNAACAGAAAAGTGGCAGCAAGCACGTTGTACTGAAGAGGATGGATGCACGGCAGATGCGCACCTGAGACGACGCTCGCTGTGAACAGCTCTTATGGAAACACACAGACCAGGACAAGGATGACTGTCACTGTGCACCTACTGGGATGTGAAGGGTAAAGCCAGCACAAGAGCAAGTGTGGTGAGGAGGCCAGGAAATGAGATCTGCCCTGCTTCACAGGCATGGATGTGAAATGGTAGGGCCACCATGGAAGATCCATGTCCAGTTTCTTAAAAATAATAAACATGCACTTCCCATGGACCCGGGCTTACCTGATAGCTCAGTTGGTAAAGAATCTGCCTGTAATACCGGAGACCTGGGTTTGATCCCTGGGTTGGGAAGGTCCCCTGGAGAAGGGAAAGGCTACCCACTCCAGTATTCTGGCCTGGAGAATTCCATGGCCTGTATAGTCCATGAGGTCACAAAGAGTCAGCATGACTGAGTGACTTTCACTTTCACATGGGACCAGGCCATTGCCATCTCTAGTGTGTGTCCCAGAGAAATGAAAACCATTGTCCACAGGAAAATCTCAAAGCTGCTTTAACAGCCAAAATGTCAAAAATAGGTGAATGGTTAATAAGACGGTCTTAGGTTCACACCATGGAATGCCACTTGGCGATAAACAGCTACAAGGTGCTATTTGGGTGGATCTCAGGGCATTAAGCTTAGTGTAAAGTGAAAGGTTGCACACTCAATCATATCACTCAAATCACATTCTTGAAGTAACAAAATTAAGGAGATGGAGAAAACTGAGTGGTTTCTAGGATTTGGAGGTGCTGAGGAAGAATGCCTGAAGGGACAGCAGGCGAGGAATCGTGAACATGGAATAATTCTGTACATCGAGTGCATTGGTGGCTCACACATGTGATGAAATCATGAAACTGCACACGTGTTGTGCTCAGCCACCTCCCTAGTGTGGATAACGTATGTACTGGTGGAGGGACATCAGCTGGAGTGTGCAGAGCACCACACTCCACTGTCTATAAACTCCCTGTGAATCTATAATTGTTTCTAAGTTAAAAAGTTAAAGGACTGTTTTTAAAATACAGTAAAAAACACAACACTTTCAGCTATCCAACTGACTTTTTTACACAACCCCCAAATTGTTGCACTTTTGATAAAACAAATCATGTGTTATTAAATATCCATTTAATTTGACCCTTGTATGACTAATTCAACCAATCCTAAAGGAAATCAGTCCTGAATTTTCACTGAAAGGATTGTTGCTGGAGCTCCAGTACTTTGGCCACCTGATGCGAAGAGCTGACTCATTGGAAAAGACTCTGATGCTAGGAAAGATGGAGGGGAGGAGGAGAAGGGGGCAACAGAGGATAAGATGGTTGGATGGCATCACTGACTCAATGGACATGAGTTTGGTCATATTCTGGGAGATAGTGAAGGACAAGGAAGCTTAGCATGCTGCGGTCCATGGGGTTGCAAAGAGTCAGAAATGACTTAGCGACTGAGTAACAGCAATATGGTTAATTCATTTGGATATTTTCTGGCTTTTCCTGTATATCAACTTCATGGAAAATGTCTGGTAATTACTTACACCAATTTACAAAAGTGAAACTAAAGCACGGAGAATTGAAGGAAATAGGGAACCAGTGTGAAGAGACCCCGCCAGGAGGCAATGGGGTGGATAGGAGGCCAGTGATTTGCTGGAGCATAATTTATTCAGAGCATTCGTGTGTATTGTTGGCCTTTAGGAGAAATGGTGGAAACAGGAGAGTGTCATGTGCATATACAAAATTTGAAAACTGGGGAAATGAATTGGGATTAGATATTAGAAAACCTAACATACCAACCTAAAACCCTGGGGTGCGTCCTGATGAGAATGCACCAGCTGGGAGCTCTCTACCAAGCAAAGCTGGGCTGGTGTGCATCTGTGATGGTAGTTCTGTGTCGAGGCAGGACGGGACCCTGTGGGGAGACATCCCTCTGCTCCCAGAGTCAAGGGTGGGAGCGACAGAGCTTCAGCAGGTGCAGCAAGGAGCATTGAGATCTGGAATCATCCACGTAGAATAAGAATGAATGTTCCCTCTCCATTCAGAGGAGTTCTCTAAGTGCTGGGTGACCTGTCTTGACACTGAGGAGCCAAGAAGAACTGGAGGGAATGAAATGGACCACAGCCAGTCAGTCCCATGGGAGCCCACAAGACTGCTCTCTGCCGCGATTCCTTTGTTCTCAGAGTCATGAAACATAGGATGCAGAAATAAGGGAAACAGGGAAAACGGATGTGCCCTGGATTCAGCAGATGCCATCATCAGTGGATGACAGCCCACATTCTCAGGGTAGAACACCACCCGACCAGCAGCACCTGCATGCCTGCCTGTGGGCGGTGTGACCGTCAGCCCGGCCAGGGAGCTGCGGTGAGCAGTTAGCATGTTCCCATGTGCCCGTTTCCTATAGAAAAGGAAGTGCAGGCACCTTCATATAAGCTAAATTGCTAGAATCTGTCATTGTCCTTGGGGACAACCTGCTGTTAGTTTTGCTAAACACTGGATGTCACTGTTGCTGTTTTATAGTGAAAGGTAATTTTTTTGAAAAAGAGCTTCCTAATCAATATTCTCAGAGTAGCTATAGAAAGTATAATTTATATTTTATATTTTTCAACAAAAAGAGAGATGTAGAAAGGCCGGTTTCTTTCTAGGACTTACTGCTCTTGAAAACCAGACCAAGACATGCCACGTTCTCTGCACCTGCTACAGCTGACATGCACGCCCATGCCGGCCATCAAGTCCCCACTGGGCCGCAAGGTGCCTGCATGGCGAGAGCCCGTGCTGATGAGGCCCGCTGCTGTCTGTGGAACCTGATGCCGCGTGATGCTCTGTTCTTTGTTGTTCAGTCGCTCAGTTACGTCCAACTCTTTGTGACCTCATGAAGCGCAGCATGCTAGGCTTCCTTATACTTCATCATCTCCTGGAGTTCTTCCTTTGAGAACCCCCTGAACAGTATGAAAAGGCTCTGTTCCTGGTTGAACACAAATTAACCCTTCAGTCATCATCCACTGCTTCTAGAATCACAGCGTGCCATCCCTGGAATAAATGATGGGAGCTAATTGCCTGTCACTTCACATCAACTGAGAAAATAAGCTTGTGTCATGTTACCGTAGAGACAGAAATCCAGCTGACTGGTGGAGGCAGTGCTTACTCTGTTTTCTCAGATTTGGAGTGGACACTGGTGCAGAATTCTCACACGGAGTCAAGCTATCTGGACAGGTCGGCGTTTCAGCATTACTCACTGTATTTGTTCATTAGCTTTCACACAGCAGAGTGCATTTGTGAGGTAACTCTGGTTACCCGAGAGTCGCCTGCCACACAGATTACTTGATTTTTAAAATAGAGTTTTCATGAAAAGCAATGCTCTAACCACATTTAGTAAAAATTTTCTGTGTTAACAAGAATATCAATATAATTGGAATTTAATAAATTTAACTTTTAGTAATAGTTCTATAAACTAATGGGTTTTTAAGCATAATGCCACAACATTCATTTTGTTAAAACTATGAAGAATCACATGAATCATTATTTGATAATTTGGAAAACATCTCAGTGTCTCTTAGTATGTGAGGATCATACTGTTGGCTCCACTTATAATGGAGAAGCATGTTTCTTCACTATTTTCTCTTTTTTTTTAAAGCAACTATGTACTTGACATCAAATGCATACGTAAGACAATCTCTTCTTAGTCATTTATTATCAAGAAGGTAAGAAACTCATGCATAAGTGGTTCCAACACCAAGCTATACACTGGTGAGCAGGATGTTTCAGACCAAATTCCTCTAAATATTTTGAGACAAAACACACCCATTTTTAAAGGTAGAGTGGGTGAGTCTTCAAAATAGTGGCATAGATACCAGCTTTGATGGATAAGAGACAGACCTTCACAAAACATTAACTGAAAAACACAGAAAACCCAAAGCAGTGAGAACAAAACTACAGGAATAAGAATTTGCAACTTTTCTAAGACGATAGGAACGGATTTTATCTCTGGAATTTAGAAAAAGTAGTTAAAGACTGAAGATAAGGGAAAGAGGGAAGTTTCTTTGTTTTTGTATATCTTATCATAGGAACACAGGTGAATAATAAATACAGATTTAATGTATGAATGCCTAGATGGTTAAACACATGCCTTTCCTTTTCTTGAAGTGAACTACACAGTTTTTCATGCCAAAATTTGAAATCAGTAACTTTTTTAATATCTGATAAAAGTTGGGTAATGATTGATATGACAATTAACCAAGATGGCTTAGTTCTTTATCATCAATAATCACTAATTACTTAGTAGCTGTTGACTACATAAACTTGCAGAATTTAAATAGAAGACTTAGGTTCATACTCAAGAAGCAAGAATTTCATTTGGGTTCACAAATAAATAAGAACTTTGAACAAAATACATTGATTTTTTAAAAATCTGCCTGTGATAAATAATTCCCACAGAGTTTTCATTATGCAAAATAGAGTCCAACCATAGAACTATGTTACTTTCCTACATACCACACAGGAAAAATCTTTAAAAATTTTTTTAAATAATAGATTTGAACTTAAGATAATGCAAAAGCTATAGTCCTATTAAAATTTGATGTGAATTTTCTTTCATAATAAATGAATCTCCTTCACAATAAGGCAAGTACCAATTGTTAGGAGAATAAAACGCTTCTAATTAAACAGGAGTACTTTACATCTATAAGTATGAAAATGAGTCGTGCATATTGAATTGAGTAAAGCTTAAGTGCACATTATACTAGGTTAAGCTGTAAAATTATCATTTTAAAATGTTAATTTATTTTAATAAATTCTTAAAAAATTCACATTCAAATGTAAAGTCCTTCTGTTGTTTTTTTTTTTTAACCAGTTTTATATTTTAAGGTAATGAAGAGCTCTGTACCTATGAAACAAAGGGAAATTTCACTGTTATTTCTTCCAAAATGTTGTTATAACTGAATTTCATGAATAAACATTTATATGATGCAGAATTTGAGTGAAGGGAAAAAAAATCCCCATTTAGTCACAACCATTTTTTATAGCAAATTGCTTTTTAGTCTTCAAAGTCTTTCACTAGAATCAGTATAAAATTCCACAAAAAACTTTTTCCTGAGTTTGGTTTTAATTGTACCTAGTTTGCTATTGAAAATTTTAATGAGAAAAGACATTAAAATAAAAAGCTAAATTAGAGGAAAATTTAACAGAATTTCTAGGTGATAATGGAAAATAATTATTTCATTTTATTAACAATTAATGGGCTTCCCCAGTGGCTCAGCAATAAAGAATCTGCCTGCAGTGTAGGAGACTCAGGTTCAATCCCTGGGTCAGAAAGATGCCCTGGAGGAGGGCATGGCAGTCCTCTTCAGTATTCTTGCCTGGAGAATCCCATGGACAGAAGAATCTGGTGGGCTACAGTCCCTGGTGTCACAAAGAGTCAGACACGACTGAGTGAGTGAGCACGCACGCATGCATCCTCCTGTTTCTTTCTCTGGCAAAGACAGTTTAAAATTGTTGGTTGGTTTAAGTCAGGCTCCCAACAAGGATCACGTATTTTGCTTGGGGCTGTTTCTCCCATACACAGGCACTGGTGCTGAATGTCTAAACTTGCTGAAGACATCAAGTCAGCCTTTTTTTTTTAGAATATTCCTCATTCTGTTACATTTGTTGACATCCTGCTTGTATATTTTAAACTGCTTTTTATATCATATTTCCTAGTTAAGATATCAGCGTTTTAAATACTTAATTCACTTTTTTAGGTGGCGATTAGCAGGAGGCTCCAACTGGCCCATTTTTAGAGATGCTCTGTGTGACTCACTGATCCAGGTGTTGAGAACACTGTCTCTCAGTGTGGAGACAAGGGGCCTCAAAGAATATACTGCCCTTTCATCTTATAACCATTCCTACTGTTTGCCTTTTAACCACCGTGTTTATCTTAATTTTGAAATGAAAAATATAAAATATTTACAGTTACATATTTTTCTGCCTACTGGATTTTTCATCCAAGTTCTTACCAAGCAGCTTGCAAATGAAACAGAATCCAAACAACTGCTTTAATATTCAAACCTGACTATATTTTTAAGTACAGGTTATATTTTCATTAATAAAGCACATTTATTTTATTTATATTGCTATTTCTCATCAAAAATCTGAAATTGAGTGCATGGCACAGTGCAGAGGGCTTGCTGGAGGGGTGTGGAAACTGTTGGGATTTCAAGGTGTTGGCAAAGACTGGGACTTTCTCTAGCCTAGTTGTTTGTATAATGCAGATACCCTGATCCATGTTGAGTATGAAATTTTTAAGTGCCTTCTGCTCAACAAACATAAATTCCTCTTTCTCTTTGTGCTGAATGACTGTGTCTGGCCAAGCTTGTTAAGGGAACCTAGAGATTTGTGAAGGTACGATTTTTTTCTGCCAGGACTCACATGATTCAGTGATTCTCCAAATAAAATTAGTCAAAACCGCTTGTTTTTCCTGACACCATTTCATGTGGCTTTATCCAGCCTACCCCCAACCCTTAGCAAAACTAGAGGTCTCATCTCTAGATGCATACAGCACTGTCATGCATTCCTCCCACATCTAGGGATATTCCACTCCAAGCCACATTTTATAATGTGCAAAAGAGAGAGAAAGAGTTTCTATGGAAGCTGGTTCTAGCTATACCATTGAGGAACATAAATACAGAATAAGTTTCCCCAAAAACCCCATGGAAAAGGGCTGAAAACCAAGTCTACCTTAGTTCCATGCACCAATCTCTTTCAAATGGATGTCAGGGCCTTGCCTGTAAAATTACTCTATTAGCCTCTCTCAGCCCAGAGGCTGTTGTCTCTACGACTAGAAAATGGTCAGAAAATGGAACGGAATCAAAGTGGAAACAGAAGTGGGCTGCCATTCTGGGTTGTGGTGATCCCATTTTCCTTGAAAATGGTGGACACCGGATGGGACAGAATTTCCTTGAACAGGACAGATGAGATGTGAGGAAGCATCGAGAACATGGAATGCCCTCACCTCACTTTAACCTCAGTACCTGATCGGCTGGTGTTCAAATAATCATAAATGGAATAAAACTTAATGGTAGTGAACAGAGAAGGGAGCTGGTACCTCCTAGCCAGTATCAAAGACGCAGTTTCATGGTTCACAGCTCTGGGGGGAGAGGAGCAGAGTCTTCTGACTCAGGAAATGTGGAGCATGGCATCCCGAGGGCAGACGTCCCAGTGAAATATTGGGGTATGTGGCTTCTAATGTGAATATTCTTATTAGGATTTTGACTGTTCAGCTCCAAATGGCATTGGTTTCAATGTGTTTTGATATCCAGTTATGCAAGCTTTGTCATGATTACATTAGATGATTCTATTTGTTCCAAAAGAAACTTCGGGAAATAGCAGTAGCAATGAAAAAAAACACAAAAATTTTTAATGAGTCTGAGGCAGTAAAATGGATCACATCAGTTTGAATGTATTTCATATAGAAAAATAATTTAAAATTCTAAATGATCCTTTCAGGTTGCACAGCAATCAAAGTGAAATAGAATTCCAAGTGTCTGTGTTTTTAGAAGAGCACCTTGTTATCTATGTGCCTGTAAATCCCCTTCCTCTTAATGCTGAAAGCCTGCCTTGATACCTCCTTTACATCTGAGAGTTTAGCAATTTGAGTGCTTTTGCACTATCAGGAAACCTCCTAATAGTGAATAAGGCAACCTTTTTGTAAGAAAAAAAATTTTTTTTTTTTTTTTTTTGTATTTCACACAAGCCACTTGGGATCAAGGAAAACTCCTCTCTGATTATAACTGGTGATAATTACGGAGATGGGCCACGGTGGTCACTTGACACAGCATGTCTTGCTTAATCAGGATGGAAGAGACACGTGCTCTCCTGTCTCGGGTTCAGCAGCAGGCGTTTCAGTGTCATCATGTACTTGTGCTGCCAGAGCCTGGTCTGGTGAGGTGGTCCTGCGGTCTCTGGGAGTGAAAGAGAATCTGAGCACTCCTGCCCTGTGTGCACACCGTGGCCCGTCCTGTCTCCCGTGGTGCCTTCACACTTTGAACAGGAGCTGCCCTGGGAGGAGTGGGCTAGGATGTGCACACATCTTCCCCCATGGAACTCTCAGTGAGGCACCCACTTGCGTAAAAATTTGAACTAGTTTTTAAAAAGTGAGTAAAAACTGAAAATAAGAATTAAAACAGTGTTCTCAAATAATAGTTGCCTCTATTGAGAGTGCCACTTGGGACATTTCACATAAAACCTTCAATCTAACCGTTTAGTTTGCCCCAGTGGGGTTATGTTGATGTGAAGCCCTCATATCAGCCCATCTGGGAGCTGTGCCTGCTGAGAGCTTCTTCAAGGTTTATAGCTACCATCTCAGCAAAAGCTGAAATTTATTTTCTCTGAGCTGATTTATTTTATACTTCCTAATTTGAATGGAAATCGTTTAAAAAAAAAAAGAGGTTTAGAAGTCCTGGAAAGGGCTGAATGGATTTTAATGGAAAAAATAAAGGAAATTCCCAAGTACCACGTGACGGTGAGGGAGGTGGGCTTGGGTTTCCTGTTTGACACCGGGGCCTCTGTGATGAGCCAGCGTTGGCCATGGAGACAGGTGTGAAAGCACTGAAGGTGCAGAGGGCAGTATGGCAGGTGGAGGTCGGGGGGAGGGCAGGAAGGGAGATAACAGGAGAACAGCCGCCCCCCCAGCCCCGCCCTGCCAGGGACCCTGCCTTCAGAACTGCAGCTGGAGGGTCAGGCCCACCCCGGAGGCTGGTTGCATGCCCGCTGGCATGAGTCTGGGCCACAAACCCTGCTGTTGGCACTGAGAGACTAGCTCCACATTTCTCAGACGCGTGCTGGGGCCATGGCTCTCTGCCACGTGGCTTCATGAAGAAGACAGCATTGTCCAGGATCAGTCCTTGAAGAAGGAGACAGAAAGAAGGCAGAGCACAGAGGAGGAGAGCGGGGAGCGAGAAGGTCTCAGGGCACAGGACTGCTTGGACGGGCTGTGCGTGTGCTGAGACGGGTGGTGTGTGGTGCCATGTGGCCAGATGACCTGGATGGCTGTGGTCAGAAAGAGAACCCGGCATTTGTTCAAGTGAAGCCAAGGCCAGGACGGAGTTAACCACGATGCATCGAGAATCTGGAGACCTCAGGAAGACGGAACCTGATGTCAATGTCTGTGCCCAGAGGAGAGCAATACAGAATTAACTGCCCAGGATGGGGCTGGAAAAGAGGTTGTAAGAGGCTCGTGGGCGCTGGTGATGGAGCGGGGTAGCGAGTTTTAAGTGAGTCTCTTCCCATGTGAAGGGAAAACACACCTGGCAAATCTCAGCATGTCCCTGTTTCGGCAGTGGTAGCAGCCCCCACCAAGCGGGGGGAGCCGGCAGGCAGACGCTGAGCTGGAGGAGGCCGGCTCTTGCAGCATCCTGCTCAATGCCAGGGTGGACGCTGGTCCATGCGTCATCTCTGAAATACACTTAGTTCCTCTTACTGCTCAGATAACTTTAGTGGCCTTGAGTTGTCGATGAATTGTGCAGAGCAGTATTTTCAGAAGGAGAGATAGTGCTCATCAATTCTCAGGTACATTTTCCCTGAATCTGCTGCCTCAGGTGCCTGTTTCAGATGATCTGTGGCTTGTGGGAGATCCCACATGGACAGGGGATTCTCTTCTAGAGAAAAGTGTAAGTTGCCCGAGTTGTATTTCTTCAGGTTCATGGAAAGACTTGTCTTACTTCAGTTGTGTATGGACGTGAACAACAATAAAAAAGTTCTGAGGGGAATACACTTCTAAACAGAACTTGGAAGAACACCCTGTTCTATTAACAAATGCAACAGCATTTACCTTTTCCATTTGTTATGTTAAATGTCTCTCCACTATGGGATGGTGGGCAGGTAGTGGGAGAGGATGAGTCAGATGCTCATATTAGCTGCCAATTTGCAAGTAAGACACAGAAATCATGTTAGAGGAGTTTAAACAGTAAAGTGTATTTGAAATGAATAGGGTGGTAAAGTGACGTTCTTTTATCAAATCAAAACTTGAGGACGTATTCAGTGACCTTAAGCAAANTATTAGCTGCCAATTTGCAAATAAGACACAGAAATCATGTTAGAAGAGTTTAAACAGTAAAGTGTATTTGAAATGAATAGGGTGGTGAAGTGACGTTCTTTTATCAAATCAAAACTTGAGGACGTATTCAGTGACCTTAAGCAAATGGGCCTGGACTGCATCATCTTTGATTTTTAATGTAATTTTAGTTGTTAAGGTCAGTTAACCACTTTGAGCCTGATAATCCCTATCACCTCATCAGTAAAAGGAGTTAATAATACAAAACTGGAACATCATATTGGTGATGAGTGTGACAATGTGCAAAAATATTTTGTAGGTTCTCAAATATCAGGCTTCCCTGGCAACTCAGATAGTAAAGAACCTGCCTGCAATGCAGGAGACCTGGATTCAATCTCTGGGTCAAGATCTCTTGGAGAGGGGAATGGCAACCCATGCCAGTATTCTTGCTTGGGGAATTCCATGGACAGAGGAGCCTGGAGGCTACAGTCCATGAGGCCACAAAAAGTCGGACATGACTGAGTGACCAACACTTTCACTTTTTAGTGAAAGTTCTTTACCATCTGAGCTTCCAGGGAAGCCTGATATTTGAGAACCTACAAAATATTTTTGCACATTGTCGCATTCATCACCAATATGATGTTCCAGTTTTGTATTATTAACTCCTCTTACTGATGAGGTGATAGGGATTATCAGGCTTGAAGTGGCTAACTGACCTTAACAGTTAAAATATTTCTGAAATATCAGTTGCTTTTCTTGATAACCTTTCTGGTTGTAGGACACTATAGAGAAGTTTTAAGAAACATAAACTGAAAAGAATAGAAAACCCTAGTTTTTGATATGTTGAGATAACAGGGAAGAAAAACCCCAGCAAATGTTGTAATGTTTCTAAATAAAGACAAGAGAAGAAACTCAGCATGGCCCTAGAAAACCTTTCCAAAGGGTATCACAAGACCCAGCCCATGCTCTCGGGTACATGAAGTCATCTGTGTACTGATGGTTATTTGTGGCAGTGTTGCATTACCTGGGAGATAATGTAGGTGGCAGGACATGCTGTCCGTTTCCACAGGGTGTATATGTTGCTGTGTTTCATAGCTTCCAGTTCCGCTGGTATTAATCTCCTTAGTTTACAGTGTGTATTTCAAAAGCAATGGGGATACCATTTTCCCTTTCTCTACATCACAGTGAAATTCCATGCTTTATTTACATATGATTTAAGTCTATGTTCCTTTCCAGCTGGTTTCCTTCATGTTCTCTTCATATTTGTAACTTTAGTCCCATCTGCTGAAAAATTGTATTTTCGCAAAACACTGTATCAAAGGTCAGTTATTTTACATCCACACTTTTGATTTTTAAGAATGCTACTTTGACTAAAAATTATCACCCATATCTTTATCATTTTTTAAATTTTTTGCAGCATAAAGGAGTAGATAACATAAAAGTTTAATCATAGAAACACACAAAAGAATTGTCAAATGAGAAGTAAATGAGAGCTGAAAGTGGTTTATTGGTATTTTAGCTACTTGAAAACAGACATTTTCTACAATAGATTTGAATATAGGTTGTCTGTGACTGTGTCACTTCAATGTAATCTGCCAAGTTTAAGTGCAATCTTACATTTTCTTTCTAAGAAAATGGCTCATGACCATGTGAAATTGAAAAGTGTGCACTAGAAATACACTTTTGGATGTGATCAGCGGATCACATCCGCTGATCATGTGCAGAACTGTGGGTCCGAGGGCATTACCAAGAGAGTATGTGTGGATGGAGGGGATAGGAGGTGTGACATGCGTCCAGCTGGTTCCTTAGTTACACATAGTTAAAGTCCCTTCAGGTCACTGCTGTGGGACAGTGTCACAGTTAATATATCCATTCTTCTGTTGACAGGCATTTTGATTCCTCCCAGTATGTTCAGAAATGATTCAGGTAAAGACATCCTTGCATATGTTACCTGGTGCCCACAAATGAATACCATTTATGCACATGTATAGTTACACATGTACTAGTTTCTCCAGGAGGGAAATGCAGGGTCACAGGATATGATTGCAGTAACCTCACGATACATGTAGAGATTCTGTTTATGAATTGGTTTCGGTTTCGAGATTCGGTTATGAAACCTAAAAGGAAAGTATGAAAACATGGGTATTGTAACTAAAGTGGGGGTGAATTTGGCAGCATCATCAACTCAGGGTCCTTTGTGGTCTACCTGAACCCCAGTCTGGATGGACATTTGCATGTTTCACAGAAAACACAGGAAGTGGTCGGAGGTGCCTTCCTGGATTTCCTGTGTCTAATACACGGCCTGCTTGCTGTAGCATTATATCCTAAACATACATGATTACATACTGTTGTGTTATGCATGGGAGTCCTATTGTGCCACCTCGTGAAGTCCTCTTAGTTTCTGTTCCTTAGATTTTCCACACCCAGACTCACCTCGTAACCCGAGGGCGATGGTCTTCTTCTCCCTCTCTCAGCAGCACATCTCTGCACTGGCCAGAAACTGCAGCTTGGTTTTGAAGACAATTGGTGACAGTGGGCTTTCTCGCTGTCACTGCTTTTGGGTGAGCTGGTTCTAATGGTCGCCACTGGTATTTGCTGTCAGAAGTCTCAGAAGGTCCTCCTTAGCCTAGGAAGATGTTAGATTCCATTTGTCATCTTTCAGTTGAAAATATTTTCTGTAGTCAACTATGTATGTTTGATAACTGGAATGTTTAGAAGCATATTTTTATAATTTCAAAACATATGAAACTTTTCCAGGATTTTTTTAAGAAACTAGTTTAATTGCTGATAATTAAGAAATTGGATTGCTCCCTTTGTCTAAGTTGAAACAGCTGTTCAGTTGCTCAATCATGTTCAATTTTTGTGACCCCATGGGCTGCATCACATCAGTTTTCCCTATCCTTCACCATCTCCTGGAGTGTGCTCAAATTCATGTCTGTTGAAGTGTGATACCATCCAACCATCTTATCCTCTGTTGTCCCCTTCTCTTCCTGCCTTCAGTCTTTCCCAGCATCATGGTCTTTTCCAGTGACTCGGCTCTTTGCATCAGGTGGCCAATATATTGGACCTTCAATATCAATCCTGCCAGTGAATATTCAAGGTTGATTTCCTTTAGATTGACTGGTTTGATCTCCTTGCAGTCAAAGGGACTCTCAAGAGTCTTCTCCAACACCACAGTTCAAAAGCATCGATTCTTCAGTGCGCAGCCTTCTTTATGGTCCAACTCTCACATCTGTACATGACTACTGGGAAAACCATAGCTTTGACTAGATGGACCTTTGTGGGCAAGGTGAAGTCTCTGCTTTTGAATATGCTGTCTATGTTTGTCATAGCTTTTCTTTCAGGGAGCAAGCATCTTTTAATTTCATGTCTGGAGCCCAGGAAAATAAAGTCTGTCACTGTTTCAGTTGTTTCCCTATCTATTTGCCATAAAGTGATGGGGCCAGATGCTGTGATCTTCATTTTTTGAATGTTGAGTTTTAAACCAGATTTTTATCTCTCCTCTTTCACTTTCATCAAGAGGCTCTTTAGTTCCTCTTCACATTCTGCCATAAGGGTGTTGTTATCTGCATATCTGAGGTTATTGATATTTCTCCCTGCAATCTTGATGCCAGCTTGTGCTTCATCCAGCCCAGCATTTATATGATGTATTCTGCATATAAGTTAAATACTCAGGGTGACAATATACAGCCTTAACACATTCCTTTCTCAATTTTGAATCAGTCCATTGTTCCATGGCTAGTTCTAACTGTTGCTTCTTGACCTGCATACAGGTTTCTCAGGAGGGAGGTAAGGTGATCTGATATTCCCACCTCTCTAAGAATATTCCACAGTTTGTTGTGATCCACATAGCCAAAGGCTTTAGAGTGGTCAATGAAGCAGAAGTAGATGTCGTCTAAATAGGGATCTGGTTAAAAGACAAATAGAATTATGGAAAAAGAATTGATTTTATAAGCTCATAAAATATTATACCAGAACTAGAAAGTTGTTTCAGTAGCATTCTGATTTGAGGCTTTTTTGCCTTTATCTTTCCTAGATGTGGGGCCAAGTTTATAGGTCAAATCTGTATTACCTGCATCCACAGTTTGTCCTTAGGAAAGTCAGTAACACTCCTGAAGTTAAGAGGAACCAGAAACATTATTTTATAATGATTGGAGATCACCCTAGGTTCAATTACTTTTACTTAAGCCAAATATTTACTGTGTTAAATGCTAGCAACATGATATGCTCTTTAACCCCCAACAGTAATTTCTTTTAAAAGGCCAGTGTTTCATAGAAGTAAATGAATAGAGAAAAGAGATTTGAGACCTACTATGGATATATTCTCTTAATTATGTTTGGAGCCATTTTAGGACAATATTAAACTTTTTATATGTCAGCTCAGATGTCAGTTTCTGTATGAAACCACATTCAGGCCATAGTACTACTGATTTTAAAAAAAGTCTGGAAAGCACTTTAGAGTTCTATCCAAGGTAAACTTAGTAATAATATGTAGCTAAGGTCAGGAAATTTAAACCCAGGGCTAATATCAAGGAAGATACACAATTGTATGAGAAATATAGCTTCTAATATCATTTAAGAGAGGCTAACTTGAATACATTCTGTTTCAAAGAATGATGTTTTCCTTGAGCAGGCATGGGCAGGATTCCCAGGATGAGATACTGTTCCTTGTTTTAGAAAAATACACATTATTTTTAGGTTGAAAGTAATAAAAAAANGTAGCGTTCCCTCTGCCTCCTCCTGGGAAGATCTCTTCTCGGATGTCAAGACAAACCTGCAGGCAGAAGAGGGGGAGGAAGATGATGATGACCAGCTCTCCCAGCCCCGTTTTCCTCGTTACTGACTAGAGGGCAACAACGCTGGCTTGAGAGCCCATCAGGATGGGGAGGGGTGGTGCGGGTCCCTGGGAGAGGGCTGCAGGCCCAGGTACATGCTCAGAAAGAGCACCTGCCTCGTGACGTTAAGCAGCAGCACCTGCTCGGGCAGCGGGCAGTCCCACACCCTCCATCTGCTAGGCAGGTAATTTCTACCTGGAAGACTCAGCAACCCCGGCCTGGGATCTGTGAGCCCAGTTGGAGCGAGGATGTGGAATCAAGCACTTGGCAGGGTGTGGGAAGAGTTCCAGCTAAGTCGCTTTAGTCGTGTCCGACTCTGTGCGACTCCGTGGACTGTAGCCCACCAGGCTACTCTGTCCATAGGATTCTCCAGACAAGAATACTGGACTGGGTTGCCATTTCCTCCTCCAGAGGATCTTCCCCACCCAGGGATTGAACCCTTGTCTCTTCTGCCTCCTGCAGTGGCAGGCGGGTTCTTTACCACTAATGCCTCCTGGGAAGTCTTCACGGTGCTGGAAGCAGAGGGTGGAGTCTCAGGTTTCTCAAAACTCAGACCCTGGAATTCTCTGAATTGGCTTAACAGTTTCCCTCTGGGGCAGGAAAGACAATCCCCCCACCACCCTCCAATCCCATGACTGTGTGATAAGGTGGAAGTCTAGCAACACCCACCCTGAATCCACCAGGGGAACATTGGCTGGAAAACGTGCAAACCATAGTCACAAAGCAAATGTGTGGGATCTCAGGAGAGAGGAAGAGGAGCACCTGCTCACTCCGGAGGTTCAAAAAGATGAATGAGGGAAAATCACCCCAAACAATGTGAAGTTCAGTGTTCTTATGATTATTTAGGAAGGCTATTATAGTATGTTTTAAATATACACTGTTCATTGTATTCACATCCCAAAGCATTTGAACTTTAAGAGGTGAGCTATTGTAAGTCCCTTGACCTTTGTAGTTTATCCATCCAGTCTCATCTCCTTTCAGAAGCAGGGTGAAAGGAGTTATATCTGAAGGCTGAGACTCATGGTGATGGGTTGGAGGTCAAACAGCCGGCTGGTGGCTGGGCCTCTGATTCCAGCCCCTATGAAGTTTCCACAAATATTTATGAGCCTTTCGATGGCCGGATGGTGGGGAAAAGGTTGAGAAAAACTACAGGGAGTCTTTGCATTTAGGATTTGCCAGCAACTCGCTGTGTAACTGAGGTGACTTCTCTTTGGGCCTCCGTTTCCTCATCTGTAAAATGGGGCCAGAAAAAGCAGCCTCCAAGACCTCTTTTTGCCCCAAGAGTGCAGCGAAGATTTGTGAATAGTTTTGCTAATTTCTAAAGCAATGTAGAGACTTCCCTGGAGGTCCAGTGGTTGGGACTCTACACTTCCGCTGCAGGGGGCCTGGGTTCAACCCGTGGTGGGGAATGAAGATTTCACTTGTAGCTTTGCCAAAAAAATAAAAATAGCAATATCTCAGTTTAAAAAAGAGGCAATGTAGCCTCTCCTCACCTAAGTATTATTTAAAAAAAACAAAACAAAACATCTGTTTCTAAGTGGCACTTTTCCCCCAAAATGTAACTTTGATTCTGCTCTGACTGAAATCAGCTTCCTACCTCTTATGCAGGACCTCAAAGTTATGAAATTTCTAATTCCAATGTCTTGGCTATTTAGGTGTTAGAGAATTACACAATATTTCCATGACTCAGATCAGGCTTTTGGCTTTAAGACTCAAAGATCTTGAGTATCTGGGGTTTTTTTTATTTTTTAAAGAAAAATGACGGATATCAGCCCTTAGAAAAATCAGCTCACTTGGAGACCTCCGTGGCATTATTGCCTCCTTTAATATTGCTGACAGTCTCTTGCAAATGTATCACAAGTTGGCATTTATTAGTGTGAGGCACAAGTAACGGGCATGTTATTTGATTTGAATAACAGCTTGGAGCTACAGTTTGAGTCCAGAAATATATTAGTCAGAAACAATCTCATTTAATAACACAGAAACTAATAAAAGAAAAGTATTCCAACTGATTCAGAATTGAATTTATGAATATTGCTTTAGCAGGATTAATGATCAAAACCCCAACCTGTTTGTCACGATATAACTGACTTTTCCATTTAAATGCAAAACCAGAAGTCAATGAGTCCAAAGGATTGTATATTGCTTTGAAGAAAACCAGTTCATTTTACATGTAAGCTTCCAAATTGGCAATAAACTTTAATTACAGGGTCAGATAATCAAATTATAATCAAATAGCCTCACATAAAAATCTATGTTTGAAATTAATGAGATACAAGGCTGCCACTCGGTACCAATACACCTCCATAGCTTACTAGCAGACATTTCATTTTCATTTAAAAGTCACCTTAAGGACTTTCTCCTCAATTTTCACCATGTAGCTTAATTTGATTTAGAAAACATTTCATTCTTAGACCATACAGTCCTCTGGATTTTCAGACTCATCTCTGCCTTTCCCTCCTCATCTCAACCTCAGGGGAGATCTGTTTTATAATTGACAGTGGAATTTTCAAATGGGCGCTGTTGGAAAAATTTCCAGCTGCGGAGTGAGTATGTATCTATCTGTGTTGAGAAGAACCTTGCCCCCATGTCGGGTGTCATCTGGCGGAGGCAGCATCCAAACCGTGGGATGGGGTCACCTGGGAAATTTTGCCAGAAAAGGGAAAAAATGCACTTGCCTTAGAAATACTTGAATTGTTTTGAAATCAACCAATCCATTGGCAAGCGAATGGTATTAACACTTACACCTGCCTCCTTATCTCATTAGCTTACAAACAAGAATGTGGAGTTGTATTTTAAAACCTCTGTATTTTATCTTAAAAAGTCAGCAATGTCTTTGTCTTCATCAGTAATATTTCTTTTGGGTCAGAATGATGAAGAGCCAGCTTCTGGGGATTCCTCTTACCGGCAGGTAGGAGAGCTGGGACCAGGGATAAAGAGTAATGGGCTGACAGGCACAGAGAGAGATGCGGAGGGACAGCTTTCTATACTGACATGCTTTCACTTTCTAAAAATTAGACTTTTGAGTCTTTCCATATTATGCAACAAATGAGGTGCATAGCACCTGATCAGGTTGCCAGCTTTAAAAAAAATAAATCAATTTTTAGCATCTTTCATGCATGGAAGGAGGAAATGGCAACCCACTCCAGTGTTCTTGCCTGGAGAATCCCAAGGATGGTAGAGCCTGGTGGGCTGCCGTCTATGGGGTCGCACAGAGTTGGACATGACTGAAGTGACTTAGCAGCAGCAGCAGCAACATATCCCAATTATTGCTTGGGACATACTTCTAAAAGTATTCATTCATGAAACTCAAATTTAACTAGACATCTCGTGTTTGAGAATGCTGGGGATCCTAATCTGTAATAATAATGATAATAAAGTTTCGGTTTAGTTCAGTTGCTCAGTCGTGTCCGTCTCTTTGCAGCCCCATGAATCGCAGCACGCCAGGCCTCCCTGTTCATCACCATCTCTCGGAGTTCACTCAGACTCACATCCATCGAGTCGGTGATGCCATCCAGCCATCTCATCCTCTGTCGTCCCCTTCTCCTCCTGCCCACAATCCCTCCCAGCATCAGAGTCTTTTTCAATGAGTCAGCTCTTCGCATGAGGTGGCCAAAGTACTGGAGTTTCAGTTTTAGCATCATTCCTTCCAAAGAAATCCCAGGGCTGATCTTCAGAATGGACTGGTTGGATCTCCTTGCAGTCCAAGGGACTCTCAAGAGTCTTCTCCAACACCACAGTTCAAAAGCATCA